>AWOL01S0087381.1:0-81602 GCA_000715115.1 Nicotiana otophora
TTCATGGGCGAAAACCGGAGCAAGATCTGCTCTCTAACCATGAATACAACATCGCGAACTATCCGATCCGCATAACTCTTCTATCTAGATTAGGTTGTACGAAACTGATCTTTAATCTACTTAACCTTTTCTAAAGCATCCTGAACCAAGTCAGTAACCAATAGCCTTGCCTCACCCGGCTCAAACTAACCCACAGGAGACCGACATCGCCTCCCATACAAGGCCTCATACAGAGCCAACTAAATACTCGATTGGTAGCTGCTGTTGTAGGAAAAATCTACAAGCGGAAAGAACTGATCCCGAGAACCCCCAAACTCCATAACACATGCATAAAGCATAACCTTTATTATCTAAATAGTGTGCTTGCATTGTCCATCCGTCTGAGGGTGGAATGTTGTGCTTAACTCAACCCGTGTGCCCAACTCACATTGTATGGCTCTCCAGAAGCAGGATGTAAACTGCGTACCCCAGTCAGAGATGATGGATACTGACATGCCATGAAGTCGGACAATCTCACGAATGTAGGCCCGAGCTAGCTGCTCTGAAGAATAAGTAGTCACCATTGAAATGAAATGAGCCGACTTGGTCAACCGGTCCACAATCAGCCATACTGCGTCAAACTTCATCTAAGTCCGTCGGAGCCCAACAAAGAAATCCATGGTAACTCGCTCCCATTTCCACTCGGGAATCTCAAGCCTCTGAAGCAACTCACCCGGCTACCGATGCTCATACTTCACATGCTGATAATTTAGGCACCGAGCTACATACTCCATTATGTCTTTCTTCATCCTCCTTCACCACTAGTGCCTTCTCAAGTCCTGATATATCTTAGCGGCACTCGGATGAATTGAGTACCACAAACTGTGGGCCTCCTGAATAATCAACTCACGCAAACCATCCACGTTGGGCACACATAGTCGACCTTGCATCTGTAACATGCCGTCATCCCCAATAGTAACCTCCTTGGCATCGCCGTGTTGAACCGTGTCCTTGAGGACACGCAAATGGGGGTCATCATACTGACGCTCTCTATTGCGATCATATAGAGAAGACCGAGAAATCAGGCAAGCCAGAACTCGACTCGGCTCCAAAACATCCAATCTAACAAACTGGTTGGACAAGGCATGAACATCCAATGCCAATGGCCTCTCTAATGCTGGTAGGTATGCCAAACTGCCTAAACTCTTCGCCTTTCGGCTCAAGGCATCGGCAACCACATTGGCCTTCCCAGGATGATATAAAATGGGGTTATCATAGTCCATAAGCAACTCTAACCATCTCTGTTGTCGTACATTAAGATCCTTCTATTTGAATAGATGTTGTAGACTCTGGTGGTCGGCATAGACCTCACAAGGGATGCCGTACAAATAGTGCTACCAAATATTCAAGCCATAAATAATAGCTGCTAATTCCAGGTCATGGACATGATAATTCTTCTCATGCACCTTCAGCTGTCTAGACGTGTAGGCAATCACCCTACCGTTTTGCATCAACATCGTACCGAGGCTAACACGTGACACATCACATTATACAATGTAAGACCCCAAACTAGTAGGCAACACCAACACTGGGGCTGTAGTTAATGTAGTCTTGAGCTTTTGAAAGCTCTCCCACACTCCTCGGTTCATCTGAACAGAGCATCCTTCTGGGTCAATCTGGTCATAGGTCCAGTAATAGATGAGAAACCCTCTACAAAACGACGGTAATACCCCAATAAGCCAAGAAAACTTTAGATCTCAGTAGTTGAAGACGGTCTAGGCCAACTATGTACCGCTTCAATGTTATTTGGATCTACCTTGATCCCCTCACTCGACACCACATGACCATAAAATACCACCAAATCAAGTCAGAATTCAAACTTTGAAAATTTTGCATACAACTTATTTTACCTCAAGGTGTAGAGCACGATCCTCAGATGCTGCTCATGATCCTCCTGGCTCTGTGAGTATACCAAGATGTCATCAATAAACATAATGATGAATGAATCGAGATAGGGATGGAATACACTATTCATCAAGTGCATGAATGTTGCTGGGGCGTTGGTTGATAAGTGGGGATTTTGACTACTTATTTGCGCCATTTGACTTTTGTTTTCGTTAAAGAATGTTTAAAGGTATTCCCGAAAATAGATGAAATATTCTTACTTGCAAGAGTATTGGAAAATGATCCATTACAATGAAATAAAACTCAAGAGGAGTGCTTTTGAACAAGGACAAAATCAAGCACAAAAAGCTAAAGTGCAGACCGCAAAATTCTGTGTGCGGCCGCAGAACATGAAGAAAAATTAATAGAGCTGCAATGTAAGGTGCGGACCGCACAATAATTGTACAGCCGCAGAAGTCAAGGTTCAAAGAGTTCCAACTCCAATCCCAGCAAGAACTGCGGACCGCACTATAATTATGCGGCCGCAAAACATGATATGGCGACAACCAGTCCATGCAAAAGATAACATCAAAGTCTACCATACTAAGTAACAACAGATCAACTATGGTCTCAAAACAACCAAGAATAACTAAACATGACTGATACACACGGTCAACAACAATGGAATCTCCCACAGGTGTAAACACATAAATAGGAGAACTGAAGGAATTATGGGATATACCCAAATATGGAGCAAAGTAAAATAATACATAGGAATAAGTGGAGCCTGGATCAAATAAGACTGATGCATCTCTAGACAAGTCACTTACCTCAAACCTCGCTCAATCAATCAATGAGAAGGCCTTCCCCTTGACTTTCTGACTCCGAACGGCTCAAATCTAGCCAAAATTATTACATACTATAAATATAACTATAGGAAACTAATCTAAATAATGAAATTATGATTTTAGCAAGAATTGGAAAATTCGCCCCAAAAGTCGACCCGGGCCCACATATCGGAACCTGACCAAAATTATAAAATTGAAACACCCATTCGATATCGAGTCCAACCATATAAAAATTATTCAAATCCAATACCATTTCGCCTTTCAAAACTCAAGAATTTGGTCTAAGAACTTTACACCTTTCCCCTAAATTGTTTAACACAAATCCTTAATTAAATGAAGAGATCGAAGGTAGATTACTGAAAATTAATCAAAAACGAGTTAAGAGCTTTTACCCCAACAATTCCTATGACAAACCTTCACAATATCGCCTTATCTGAGCTCTATATCTCAAAATATGAAGAAAATGGCAAACCCTTAATTTTAAACTCTCTGCCCAGCATTTTCCGCATCTGCGGCCCAAGAAGAGCTTCTACGACGCCGCACCTGCAGAAAGATCATTGCAGTAGAGGAAAACACCTAAGTCCAGGGCTTCGGCTTCTGCAGATAGGGGCTCGCATCTGTGAGACCGCTTCTACGGGGGAAAGGATCGCACCTGTGACCACTGGCGCTTCTGCGCACCTGCCATCGCAGAAGCGAAGGCGCTTCTGCGGATAAATTTTCTGCTTCTGCGCCACTACTAGGCTAGGCCATTCTCGTACCTGCGATCACCAGCTCGCTTCTGCGAGCCCGCACCTGTAGTAAAACCCTCCGTAGGTGCGATAACACCAGAACAACCCAACTTAAGTAGTCTTAACAATCCAAACTTGATCCGATAACGATCCGAATCACACTCAGGGCCCTCAAGACTCCGTCTGAATATGCCAACTAGTTCCAAAACACTAAACGGGCCTACTCGAGGCCAAAAACCACATCAAACAACATGAATACAATCAATCAGAACCCAAATTCAAGCTTAGCAACTATGAACTCCCAAATTCCGGAACCGACATCGAATCATACCAAGACAACTCCAATTGACACCAAATTTTGCACATAAATCATAATTGATGTTACATACCAATTCTAACTTTCGGAATTGGAGTCCGACCCCGATAGCCACAAAGTCCACTCCCGGTCAAACGTTTAAATTTGTAACTTTCACCATTTCAAGCCTAATTCAACTACGGACCTCCAATATACAATCCGGGCGCGCTACTAAGTCTAAAATCACCCAACGGAGCTAACAAAGTCATCAAAACTCCATTCCGGAGTCGTCTACATGTAAGTCAACATCCGGCCAACCTTTTAAACTTAAGATTCTAATTTAGGGACTAAGTGTCCCATTTCACTCCGAAACGAAAAACCAGATCTCCCAGCAAGTCACGTAACCACAAAATGAAGTAGAGGGAGTAATAAATAGGGGATCAGGGCTAATACTCTCAAAACGACCAGCCGGGTTGTTACAAAATATCAAATAATGCCATAGGAAACAAACCCAAACGATAATGATTGAATCTTTAATAAATTACTCGAAGTCAACCAAAAGTCAAATTCGGGCTTGTACCTTGAAATATGACAAAACTCATAAATTTCGACAACTCATTCGAATACGACTCCAACCATACTAATTTTACTCAAATTGGATTCCGAATCGATGTTCAAACCTCAAATATTCAATTTAACAAAGTTTAGACAAAACCCCCCAATTTATCTTCAGAAATCATCAATCAAATGCCAAAATAGAAGATGGAATCACGGAATATATTCAAAACCGAGTAGAAAGTACTTACCCCAATCCATGTGTTGCAAATCGCCCACATCCGAACTCATAACTCAAAATATGATAAAATGTCCGAAACCAAGGAAATAGAGTACTTTATACACTACATCAGGGGTACCCTTTACGACCGCGAAGCACAAAATTCCCAGCTCCAAAATTACTCTACGCGTTCGCAAAACCTACCACACGAACATGATGCACTGCTAAGATAAACCTACACGAACGCGGCCTGGAACCTCGCAAACGTGAAGAAATAAATCCTCCCGCTCCCGCTCCCAGCTCAACTCTACACGAGCGTGGACCCACCATTTGAACGCGATGCCCAAGTCCACCCAACTTACGCGAACGCGATCCTTCAGTCGCGAACGCGAAGAGGAAAGTCACCCCGCTCCTGGTTTGGCCTACGTGATCATGACTTCATCTTTGCGATCGTGAAGATCTTCAAAAACTTCAGAAAATAGCAGAAACCAGTAGCTCTTTCAACCTCTAAAATTGTCCGAAATCAATCTCAAACACACCCGAGCCTCTCGGGGCCTCGTACGAACATACCAACAAGTCCCAAAATATAACACGAACTTACTTGAGGCCTCAAATCACACATAACAACATCAAAACCATGAATCGCACCTCAAATCAAACTTACTAAACTTTTAAACTTTCAACTTCCAAAACTCGTGCCGATCCATATCAAATCAACCCGGAATGATCTCAAATTTTGCACACAAGTTTCAAATAAAATAGAGAACCTATTTTAATTCTCGGAACAACAATCCAAACCCGATACTATCAAAGTCAACTCTCGATCAAACTTATGAACTTTCAAAACCTTAAATTGCTATATTTCGCCAATTATGGCCAAAACCTTCTAAAAGCCTCCAAATTAAATTCGGGCATACGCCTGTAATGACCCAACATGTCGTTTTGAGCTCATGCATCCAGTTCGGCAGTTTGAGGTCAAGATTAACTTCTCATAGTGTATTATGACTTGCGTGCATCATCGGCTCAGGTTTGTGAGTGGTTCAGAAATAATTTTAAGGAGTGACTCTCATTTGATAAGCTCAAAGTTGAAAGAACCGACCAAGGTTTGACTTTTGAATATTTGACCTTGGATCAGAGTTTTGATTGCTCTGTTAGTTCTGGATGGTGATTTTGGACTTGGACGTATGCCCGTATTTGCATTTGAATATTTCTAGAGGGTTTAGGCATCATTTGGCGGAAGTTGGCAAGTTAAAAGTTTAGAATTTTCTAAAGTTTGACCATGGTTTGACTTTAAGGCTATCGGGTTCAGATTTTTGTTTTGGAACTTGGAATAGGTCCATTTTCTCATATGGAACTTGCCTGCAAAATTCAGTGTTATTTGGAGTTGATTTGATATGAACGCTTGATTGTGATTCTAGAAGTTCGTGAAGTTCATTGTGTTTTTCATGCGTTTTAATGTTTTGATCGTGCGAGCGGGGTCGTGTTATCTTGTTGGACTGGTGTGGGTGTTTGGTTTGGAGCTTCGGTGGGCTCAGGTGAGTTTTGGATGGGTTTCAGATTGATTTTGTTAAGTTATTGAGTGCTGGTACTGGTTCCATGGCATTTGCGATGTTTTTGTCGCAAATGCGACTCCCGACAACCATATTTGCGAGGTAGTCCTCGCATTTGTGAACCTGGGCTGCTGGGGAAGGGACTCACATTTGCGAAGAAATGATCGCTTTTGTGAAGCCTGTAGAGTTCGCATTTGCAGACTCTGTATCGAATTTGCGATGAAGGCCTGGGTTGGGTAGGGTCGCTTTTGCAACCAACGAAGGATTCTTCGGTTTTACGAGGGTCACAATACCTTGTGTTGCAAATGCGACATCTGCAACCTACATATTGCTGAGTATTTCGAGACTTAGCTACATTTTATCATGTTTTGAACCCTAGCCTCGATAGGTGGCGATTTTGTGGAGGGATGTTCATGCCAAAGTATTGGGTAAGTAATTTTAATCAATTTTCAATTATATTTCGTGATTATATATTAGATTTAACATCAAATTCAAAAGAATCTAAGGGAAAATTTTGAGATTTTTATCAAAGTTTTAAAAAATAAAAATTGGGGATTTGAGAGTCAAATTGGACTCGGATTTGGAAACAAAACATGTATGTGGACTCGTGGGGCTATGGGTAGTCAAGACCTACCCTTGGACCTGGGTTTTGACCAGGCGAGCCAAGTGTTGACTTTTGTTGACCTTTTAGAAATTGTATAAAGATCATAGCTTTGTTATTTGAAATTATTTTCTCTTTCATTGTTTGTTGTATTTAAGTCGTCTTTGGCTAGATTGAGCCGAGTGGAGATGAATTTGTAAAGGAAAAGTTAATTTGAGTATTGATTTGGCCGAATTGAGGTAAGTGTCTTGCCTAAATTTGTGTGGGGGAAACTACCCCTTAGGATTCGAGTTGATTGTGCTAATTGTGTTACGTGAAAGCCATGTACACAAGGTTACGGGTTGGTACACGGGCTATATGTTGTATTTGACCTATTTAGGTTAGCTAGACTCTTTCCATGCCTTTAATTGAGTTGTCATGACGGGTTATGTTTCTCATTGTTATTCTGCTCCTACTTGCTTTATTTGACGTTGTTAGCACTTATTGTACCCCTTACTTGTCATTTTGCCGTTACAAGCTTTAGTTGAGGTTATTGCCTTTTTATTGTCTTGTTACCTTTTAATTGTTGAGTCCCTTCAATGACCAGTGCTTATCTGCTACTTGCCTGAATTGTCATAATTTCACACCTTAGTCGTCATGTGCTTCACTTGTCCGGTTGCGTTTTGTAATATTTGTTGCGTTCCTTGATTTTTATGTGATTCTTTCATTGTTGCGTACTCATACCTTATGATTGTAGAAATTCTTGTAAATTGAGTATTGTATTTGTTATGTTATTGATCTATTTATGGATTGGGTTGCACGCCGCAACAGGTTGAATAAGGGTGAATTTATATTAATACGGTGGGATCGGGTTGCACGCCGCAACAAGTGAAATAGAGGTGGATTGATATGGTGAAATAAGGGAGAATTATGATATTGACTCTGATTATATGGTGGGGATCGGGTTACACGCCATACCATATATATATATATATATATATATATATATATATATATATATATTTTTACTTATTATTGATATTTACATGGTGGAATAAGGGATAATCATGTTGTACCGTGGGATCGGGTTGCGCTCCACAATAGTTTGTGTGTTTTGTATTCCTTGTTGTATTGTGTTGGCTTCGGTTCTTTCGTACAAGACTTTGTGGATTAGTATTTCCGGTTTTTACTGGTTGTCAAGGATTGAGTTGTTTTCATTAGTTTACTGCTTTGCCGCCATTTCCCGTTTTCCCTTCTTATTACTATTATTTTGGTGAATTGATTTTCAAGATAAATTTACTACGCTGAGTCATTATCTCACGCCCCGTTGAGTTGCTAGTAACATAACGGTTTTAAATAAAAGAATTAATAACATGCTTATCTTATGTGACTCTTAAGTTAAAACTCGTCATTTCATTCGGTACCTTACTATTTTTAATAGTCATCGTATTTCACTTTAATCGATTTCTCAACTTAATCTCCTTACCCTATATGATATTTCCACTTTGCTTAAAAAGGAATTGCTATTATGTTTTAATTTATTAAATTCTATATTCAAATCAGTAGCTTATCCAATGCCTTATTTTATTTGAAAATGTTATTCTCTTCACCCAAATGTTTCCCAAAATAAACTCATTTTCTTATGGTTTTTCTGTTTGGTTCAGAAACTGCAATTTTACTTTATTATATATGAATAGATCCCTCGAATATTTCACGGATACTATGTACCAGGTAGCACGCGAATTTTTCCGTGTGAAAGTGATATGGAAAAATGTGGGCACAAGGTGCCATGTGTGTAACGTTTGGAAGTTGTGACTTATGGTCTGAGATTACGAGAAGTGGGATTGTTGAAATTCGTGCATTAGGAATGACTTGATTGGTTGAGTTGCCATCGTTTTCCTTACTTGAACACATTCATACTTTATCTGTACCCCGACTATGTTGTTTCTTAATTACTTGGTTTTTTCTCGTTGCCATTTGTGTTCCCCTTATCTTCATTGTTGAATGTAATTTGAATTCTTTCTACTATTGGCTTTACATTGATATTCCTTCGTAGTTAACTTTACGTCATATCCTGCACAAGTTTAGATGTCTGGTAGGTGTCTTGACCTGGCCTCGTCACTACTCTATCGAGGTTAGGCTTGATACTTACTAGGTACCACTGTGGTGTACTCATGCTACGCTTCTGCTCATTTTTCTGTACAGAATCAGGTACTTCGAATCGTGTTGGTTTTGAGACTTATGCGTGTGTGGCTGGAGACTTCAAGGTACACCTACAAGACATTTAATTTGCAGGCTCCGAAGTCACTTTCTATTGTATTTATTTGCATTGTTTTCTATTATTCCGGAACAATGATGTATTCATTATATATAGTTACTCTTAGAAAGTCTTATGACTTCTACTACCGGTTTTGGGGTTAAGTAATTGTTATTGGTTCAGCTATGTTGTTACAAATATTATTTGAAGTATAGCAGTTAAGTTAGTTAAATTCCATTAATGATCAGCAAGTATTGGACTTACCTAGTCTTAGAGACTAAGTGCCATCACGACATCCTATGGAGGGAAATTGGGGCCGTGACAAAGCCCAAGTCCAAAATCAACATCTGGACCTAACGGAACCATCGAAACTCTGATCCGAGGTCAAATATACAAAAGTCAAACTTCATCAACTCTTCCAACTTAAAGCTTCTAAAATGAGAATCATTCTCCCAAATCATTTCCGAATCACCTAAAAACCTAAACCGATGATTCACGCAAGTTATAATACATCAAATGAAGTTACTCATGCCCTCGAACCATCGAACTGAATGCAAATGCTCAAAATGATATGTCGGATCGTTACACTAATAGAGATCTCGGAACACAATAATAAAGGCTAGTACTCAAAATGACCTATCAGGTCGTCATATTAATATAAGGATAATAACATAGAGTAAAGGTATTAAGTGACAGCAAGGAGTAAACATATGATAAAAATTGTAATTAATCAAATACAGCCAAGAATACAAATGAAATAAATTAAAGAAAACAATAACCATTTAAATCAATAACCCGTTCCAACATAGAATGTACAACAAGAATTACCTCGAGGTACCACACCTCATATTCATATTTTACAAGTCACAAATCACAAATCTTGCTTATATCGATGCGTGAGCCTTACATTTTTTTTTTAAAATTCCCAAAATAGCTTCATGCGCTTTCGCCCCGTTATCTCTCCACGTGTGCATCAAATGAAGTAATTTTTCTTACTAGCAACACGCACATAAATCGCCCTTATCTCACCGCATGCGCATCAATATCGCAACCCTTGTGCCGCCACATGTGCATCTCATCACAATATAATAATTAACTCATACCACACATGCCTATACGTCATAACATTGTCAAAATAACAATACCAATATCATCACAACACATAGCCCAGGGCTCAACAACAATGTGTACAAGAATCTCAATAGCAACAAAATAAAATAGGAAAATAACTCAACAATGAAATATATTCCGTAAAACAATAACTTCAATTAAAAGCATATTAATCCCTCTCAATAACTACAAAATGAGATGGGAAACAACTTAACGATGAAAGATACTGTAACCACCCGACCAGTCATTTTGCTTTCTAGGTCCCCACTCCCCTAATTAAGACTCCACATATGTGATTTTATAGTTTTATGACTTGTGGGGATGGTTAGTTTAGGTTTGGAAGGGTTCGGATTGAAATCGGTACATTTAGTTCCTTAATAGTGGCCTAAGATGGCCAAGTTTGACATGAGTCAACATTTTGAGTAAACAACACTGAAACTGGGATTTGATGGTTCCAATAGGCGTTTATGATGCTTTTGGACTTAAGCGTGTGTTCAGATCGGGTTTCAGGTGATTCAGAGCGTTTCAGTGCTTAATGATGAAAGTTGGCACATTGAAGGTTTTCTTGTTCTTTAAATATGGTTTGGATTGGACTATTGTGTTATCGAGGTCCGTTTGGGATTTCGATCCTGGAAATAGGTCCGTATGGTAATTTATGACTTGTACACAAAATTTAGCATCATTCCGAGTTGTCTATATATGATTCGACGCGCTCGGAGCTAGTTGAAGAAGTTTGAAGTTCATAAGTTGATCAATTAGGTTTTGGGGTGTGATTCTTAGTTTTGATGTTGTTTTACATGTTCCGAGGGCTCGAGCAGGTCCATATTATATTTATGGACTTGTTGGTGCAGTTGGATGGGTTCCCGGGTGGCTCGGGTGAGTTTCGAACCACCCGGAGTGAAATTCAAAGTTCTGCCAACTCCTGTTCTAGTTTCCTTCTTCGCGAACACAGAGAAGTCCTCGTGTTCGTGATGAAGGAATTCTCCCGAGGGAGATTTTGTTCTATGCGTTCACGAAATAGAGACCGTGATCGTGATGCTCTGGGCCTCTGGCCATCGTGTTCGCGTGAGATGGCTCGTGTTCATGAAGAACGCTTGGCCTGGGGGCTGGGCAAGTGAAATGCCCTTTGCATTCGCATAGATTGGCAGGGCATGTACTTTGTGTTCCCGAAGGCTTTCTAG
The DNA here is from genome assembly GCA_000715115.1 of Nicotiana otophora. Classification (NCBI taxonomy): domain Eukaryota; kingdom Viridiplantae; phylum Streptophyta; class Magnoliopsida; order Solanales; family Solanaceae; genus Nicotiana; species Nicotiana otophora. The sequence continues at coordinate 11,188 of AWOL01S0087381.1, forward strand.
TGATTGAGTAAGAGGTTTTTAGGGGCTTGGGAAGTTTTTCCTTTGTGGCCGCGAGGGCTTGTTCGCGATCGCGAAAAAGGCAGGTCTGGGCAATGTTTTAATTTAAAACGAGACTTAGGCTATTTCTTTCATTTCCACACATCTCTTGGCCAAATTTGGACCTTTTTAGAGAGGGGTTGTAACCTAATATCTTGAGGTAAGTGTATTCTACACAATGTGAGTTTAATAATATAAGTATATTTTAACATGGAAATTGTACAAATTTTAGTATTTTGTTGAATTGTTTTTTGATTTTGATAAATATGGGATTAGACCACGAAAACGAATTTAAAATTGAGTAGTAATTATATATTTTTATTCGTGAGGTTATGGCTAATATTAATTTATAAAAATTTCCAGAATCCGGGCACGTGGGCATGGGGGTGGATTTTAGGAACCTTCTAATTTGGGTTGGGTAATTACTCTAATAGTGAAATTATAAACTTTTGAGCATATATTGATTAGTTTGTACTACCTTTGTCTAGTTTCGGATTGCGTGGCATCGATTTGAGGCTTTTAGTGTGAATTGTGGACCGGGAAGAGGACTTGGAAACGAGATAAGTCTCTCGCCTAACCTTGTAAGAGGGAAATATTGCCGTAGGTATTGTTGTAACGACCTGACCGATCATTTCGAGAGTTATAGCCTCGATTCCCTATTAACTTCTTCTCCCATACCTATTTCTACTATTGTAACTTGCCGGGAGGATTCATTTTGGTTTTGGAGTGTTTTGGGACACTTAGTCCCTAAATAGAGGTTTAAGCCTTAAGATTTGAACTGCAGTCGGAACTGTGTGAAGACGACTCCGGAATGGAGTTCCATCGGTTCCTTAGCTCTGTTAGGTGATTTTGGACTTAGGGGCATGTCCGTATAGTGTTTTGGAGGTCTGTAGCTCATTTAGGCTTGAAATGGAGAAAGTCAAAGTTTTAGAGATTGTGACCAGTAGTGGATTTTTGATATTAGATCTGGAAGTTGAAGTAGGTCCGTAGGGTTGAGTATGAGCTGTGTGCAAACTTTAGGGTCAATCATACGTGGTTTGGTTGGTTTCGGCATCGGTTTACGAAATTAGATGTTTCAAGTTCTTTAAGTTTGAATCAGAGAATGATTCATGAATTTAGCATTGTTTGATGTGGTTTGAGGGCTCAACTATGTTCGTATGATGTTTTAGGGTTGGTTGGTATGTTTGGTTGAGGTCCCGGGGGCCTCGGGTGCGTTTCGGGTGCTTAATAGATCAAAAGTTAGGTTTGCGTTATTTCTGAAGTCTTCAGGCATATGGTGTTTTTGCACCTGCGGTGGGGAGACCGTAGGTGAGGGATCGCACGTGCGGAGAGTCAAGCGCAGAAGCGGAAAAATGGTTGAGTGCCAGGGGTTGCAGGTGCGAGGTGAATTCCGCATTTGCGATGCCCACATATTCGATAGAGTGATCGAAGTCGCAGTGAATGACCGCAGAAGTGGACAGTGCTCCGCAGGCGCGCTCACGCAAGTGCGGCCCCCTTGCCACAGATGTTGTTCCAGCCCCTTTAGGATTTTTCGCACCTGCGATGGTATTTCCGCAGGTGCAGTTGAAGGCTCGCAAAAGCGAGTTTACTGGGCAGAAAAGAGGAATTCGAGGGTTGATTACCCATTTCAATTTTGGGAGTTTGAGAGCTCGGTCTGAGGCGATATTTCGAGATTTCTTCAAGGAGATTGTTGGGGTAAGTGGTTCTAATTCGGATTGGACTATATTTCATGAATCTATTGCTATTTTCATCATCTAATGGGGGATTTGTGTTGGCAATTTGGGGGAAAATGGTAAAAACTTCATAGACTAAAATTTCAAGTTTTGAAAGGCGATTTGAGGTCAGATTCGTGTAATTCTTGTATGGTTAGACTCGTGAGTGAATGTGTGTTCATAGTTTGTGACTTTTACCCGATTCCGAGACGTGGGCTCGGGGAGACCTTTTGGGGCGATTTTTCTAATTTGTTACTTTAGCTTTGATTTCATTAATTAGATTAATTTCTTACAGTTGTATTTATGGTATGAATTTGATTTTGGCTAGATTTGAACCATTCAGAGTCGGATATTCATGGAAAAGGCATTGTTACCGATTGATTGTGCTTGGTTCGAGGTATGTGGCTTGCCTAACCTTGTGTGGGAGAAATCCCATTAGGATTTGGTACTGTCGTGATATGTGAGTGCCGTGTATGCGAGGTGACGAGTACGTACACGGGGTATTTGTTGAAAAACCCAATTTATTTTGCTGAGTAGTACCATATATTTCCTTTAATTTGAGTTATACCATTTAAATGAGTATTAGTCGGTTTTCATTCTTTATTGAGCTATTCCAACATGCATAGTTATCGTGATTAGCCTAATATCGCATGTCTACGTGCTTTAACTCCTTATTTGAACTTTGTGAAGCATGCCTAGTTGATTTCCTATTTTTCCTTGTTACTGTAGCATTCTTGCTGTTAACTATAGTATTTATCGGTTGAGTAGTGCGTTTACTTTTGAGACTACGAGGAAGTTCCTCTGGAGTTCTCCCTGCATATTTACTTTTGAGACTACGAGGTGGTTCCTGGGGAGTTCTCCATGCATATTTACTCTTGAGACTACGAGGCGGTTCCTTGGGAGTTATCCCTGTGTATTTACTTTTGAGACTACGAGGCGGTTCCTCGAGAGTTCTCCTTGCACGTTTACTTTTGAGACTACGAGGCGGTTCTTCGGGAGTTCTCCCTGCACATTTACTTTTGAGACTATGAGGCGGTTCCTCGGGAGTTCTCCCTATACATTTACATTTGAGACTACGAGGCGGTTCCTCGGGAGTTCTCCCTGTATATTTACTTTTGATACTACGAGGCAGTACCTCGGGAGTTCTCCCTGTATATTTACTTTTGATACTACGAGGCAGTACCTCGGGAGTTCTCCCTGCATATTTATTTTGGGACTACGAGACAGTATCTCAAGAGATCCCCTGTTGTTTATCCCTGTGTGTTGCATTGTTATATTGTTGTGTTTTCTTTTTGTTAAATTCTAGTCTCTGATTATATTGTTATACTCTCTTGTTTATTTATTATATACTAGTAGGGCCTTGACCTGACCTCATCACTACTCGGCCAAGGTTAGGCTTGGCACTTACTGGGTACCGCTGTGATGTACTCACGCCCTTTCCTGCACATATGTTTTGTGTGCAGATCCAGGTTTCTTTTACTAGCCTCATCCTTAGTTGTAGTCATTGCTANGGATTTCTTCAAGGAGATTGTTGGGGTAAGTGGTTCTAATTCGGATTGGACTATATTTCATTAATCTATTGCTATTTTCATCATCTAATGGGGGATTTGAGTTGGAAATTTGGGGGAAAATGGTAAAAACTTCATAGACTAAAATTTCAAGTTTTGAAAGGCGATTTGAGGTCAGATTCGTGTAATTCTTGTATGGTTAGACTCGTGAGTGAATGTGTGTTCATAGTTTGTGACTTTTACCCGATTCCGAGACGTGGGCTCGGGAAGACCTTTTGGGGCGATTTTTCTAATTTGTTACTTTAGCTTTGATTTCATTAATTAGATTAATTTCTTACAGTTGTATTTATGGTATGAATTTGATTTTGGCTAGATTTGAACCATTCAGAGTCGGATATTCATGGAAAAGGCATTGTTACCGATTGATTGTGCTTGGTTCGAGGTATGTGGCTTGCCTAACCTTGTGTGGGAGAAATCCCATTAGGATTTGGTACTGTCGTGATATGTGAGTGCCGTGTATGCGAGGTGACGAGTACGTACACGGGGTATTTGTTGAAAAACCCAATTTATTTTGCTGAGTAGTACCATATATTTCCTTTAATTTGAGTTATACCATTTAAATGAGTATTAGTCGGTTTTCATTCTTTATTGAGCTATTCCAACATGCATAGTTATCGTGATTAGCCTAATATCGCATGTCTACGTGCTTTAACTCCTTATTTGAACTTTGTGAAGCATGCCTAGTTGATTTCCTATTTTTCCTTGTTACTGTAGCATTCTTGCTGTTAACTATAGTATTTATCGGTTGAGTAGTGCGTTTACTTTTGAGACTACGAGGAAGTTCCTCTGGAGTTCTCCCTGCATATTTACTTTTGAGACTACGAGGTGGTTCCTGGGGAGTTCTCCATGCATATTTACTCTTGAGACTACGAGGCGGTTCCTTGGGAGTTATCCCTGTGTATTTACTTTTGAGACTACGAGGCGGTTCCTCGAGAGTTCTCCTTGCACGTTTACTTTTGAGACTACGAGGCGGTTCTTCGGGAGTTCTCCCTGCACATTTACTTTTGAGACTATGAGGCGGTTCCTCGGGAGTTCTCCCTATACATTTACATTTGAGACTACGAGGCGGTTCCTCGGGAGTTCTCCCTGTATATTTACTTTTGATACTACGAGGCAGTACCTCGGGAGTTCTCCCTGCATATTTATTTTGGGACTACGAGACAGTATCTCAAGAGATCCCCTGTTGTTTATCCCTGTGTGTTGCATTGTTATATTGTTGTGTTTTCTTTTTGTTAAATTCTAGTCTCTGATTATATTGTTATACTCTCTTGTTTATTTATTATATACTAGTAGGGCCTTGACCTGACCTCATCACTACTCGGCCAAGGTTAGGCTTGGCACTTACTGGGTACCGCTGTGATGTACTCACGCCCTTTCCTGCACATATGTTTTGTGTGCAGATCCAGGTTTCTTTTACTAGCCTCATCCTTAGTTGTAGTCATTGCTATTTTCGGAGAACTTTAAGATACATCTGCCCGCGCCCCCAAATCCTCGGAGTCCCCCTCTATCCCCCTATGTTGATTCTTCTATTATTTCTATAGACACTGATGTATAGAACAGTTAGAATTTCGTAGAAGCTTGTGACTTACGATGTTCCGGGTCTTGGGAGTGTCATGTATATTTCGAGAGTTGATTATTGTATATGCCGAGTGACATCTCAATTGCTTATTAAAATATCTATTACTGGTAGTTGTTAATTTTCATGTTCTTTTCATTTCATTTCCGCAATTGTTAGGCTTACCTAGTCGTAGAGACTAGCTGCCGTTCTCGACGATTCACGGAGGGAGAATTTGGGTCGTGACAAGTTGGTATCAAAGCTCTAAGTCACAAGCCGATTTATTAGAGTCTCGCGGATCGGTACGGAGACGTCTGTACTTATCTTCGGAAAGCTATGGAACTATTAGGAAAAGTTATGCTTCTTTGATTCCTTGTCGTGCGAAACTCGTTGGCATTAAAAATTCTAAACTTCTGTAATCTATTCTCTCATAGATGGTGAGGACCCATACTGGAGGATCTGATGACCAGGCACCCGCGCCCCCTGCTAGAGACGCCAGAGACCGAAAGATCAAATGACCAGGCACCCTTGCCCCCTGCTAATGCCGCCAGAGGCCGGTGCAGCCAGAGCACCCGCGCGAGCTGTGATAGGGGATCCCCGAGCAGCTCTAGTTGGAGGGCTGACACCGGAGGTTCCTATTGCTGCACCAGCCCTCAAGGAGACTCTAGCCCAGTTCATGAGCATGTTTAGCACCTTAGCTCAGGCTAGATTGATTCCATTAACTCCTGCCACATCTCAGGTCGGGGGAGGGGCATAGACTCCCGCAACCCGTACTCCTGAGCGGCGAGTCCAGGTTGATCACACCCCACAGTTCATTCCTATGCCGCCGGTAGCTCCGGTTCAGCACAAGACTAGGACAACCGGTTCTGAGTCGGAGCAACTCAGACTTGAGATGTACAAGAAGTATCACCCACCTACCTTCAATGGATTGGCTATAGATGATGCTCAAGGTTTTCTCAAGAAGTGTCATCGTATTCTCCATACTATGGTCGTAGCGGAGACGAGTGGGGTTTCTTTTACCACTTTCCAGCTTAGAGGAGAAACCTATCAGTGGTGGCATGCTTATGAGTTGAGTAGTCCAGATGAGGCAGCTTCACTTACATGGACTCAGTTCTCAGCCATGATTTTGAGAGAGTATGTCCCTCAGAGCCTTAGGGACTCATGGCGCGCAGAGTTTAAGCAGCTGAGCCAGGGTGCTATGACTGTGTCAGAGTGTGCAGTTCGCTTCAGTAATTTGGCCCGACATGCACCGGCCTTGGTTGCCACAGTTCGAGAGAGGGTTTGACGGTTTATCGAGGGCATTCTTGCCCGGGACCGAGAGGAGAGAGAGGCCAAGAGGTCTCGAGAGACTGGTCCTTATTCTGGAGCTCGTGCCCCAGCAACTTGCCATGGTAGGGGTTATGTGAGTCGCCTTGTTCATTCAGCTCTTCCAATCGCCAGTGGTATTCCAGCCCCTTCTAGGCCCCATGAGCCTTATTATGCACCGCCAATATCTAGTGTGCCTCATGCTCGGGGTGCTTTTAGTGGCCAGTCTAGCAGACGTGGCCCGAGTCAGTCACAACAGCCACGCCCTCCGAGGGGTTGTTTTGAGTGTGGCGACACCTGCCATATGGTAAGGTATTGACCCAAACTTAGGAGGGGTGCACCTCTGCAGACTTCGCAACCATCACGTGCTCCACCAAATCCTCATGCTATGATTCCAGCACCAACTACTACCCCACCTACTCAGCCATCTCGAGGTGGAGGTTGGGAAGGTCGAGGTCGCCCTAGAGGGGGAGGCCAAACTATGTATTTTGCTCTTCTGGCTCGTACAGAGGCAGTTGCTTCCGACTCTATCATTACAGGTATTATTCCAGTCTCTCATAGAGATACATCATATTATTTGACCCAGGCTCTACGTATTCCTATGTGTCCTCTTATTTTGCCCTGTATTTGGGCGTATCTTGATATTCCTTGAGTTCCCCTGTTTATGTGTCTACTCCTGTGGGAGATTCTCTTATTTTGGACCGCGTGTATTGGTCATGTTTGATTGCTCTTAGTGGTTTTGAGACCAGAGCCGATTTATTATTACTCAACATGGTAGACTTTGATGTTATCTTGGGCATGGACTGGTTGTCACCCCATTATGCTATTGTTGATTGTCACGCTAATACCGTGACGCTGGCTATGCCAGGTTTACTGCGATTTGAGTGGAGAGGTACCTTCGAGTATAATCCCAGCAGAGTTATTTCATTTCTTAAAGCTCAACGAATGGTTGAGAAGGGGTGTGACGCTTATCTAGATTATATGAGAGATGTCAGTATTGATACCCCTACAGTTGAGTTAGTTCTAGTAGTGAGGGACTTTCTAGATGTGTTTTCAGGTGATCTTCCGGGCATGCCGCCCGACAGAGATATTGATTTTGGCATTGATTTGTTGCCGGGCACTCATCTCATCTCTATTCCTCCATATCATATGGCTCCTCCTGAATTAAAGGAGTTGAAGGAGTAGTTATAGGAGTTGCTTGATAAGGGCTTCATTCAGCCCAGTGTGTCACCTTGGGCTGCTCCTGTCTTGTTTGTGAAGAAAAAGGATGGTTCTATGCGTATGTGTATTGATTATCGCCAGCTGAACAATGTTACAGTGAAGAACAAGTATCCATTGCCTCATATTGATGACTTTTTGATCAGTTACAGGGTGCCAGAGTGTTCTCCAAGATTGACTTACGTTCAGGCTATCATCAGTTAAAGATTCGGGAGCCAGATATCTCAAAGACTGCTTTCAGGACCCGATATGGTCACCATGAGATTCTTGTTATGTCTTTTAGGCTGACCAATGCCCCAACAACCTTTATGCATTTGATGCACGGTGTGTTCCGGCCTTATCTTGAATCCTTCATCATTGTGTTTATTGACGACATTCTAGTGTATTCTCGAACTCGGGAGGATCACGAGCAACACTTGAGGACTGTGCTTAGACTTTGAGAGAAAAGAAGTTGTATTCAAAATTTTCTAAGTGTGAGTTTTGGCTAGACTCAATGGCATTCTTCGGCCATGTAGTATTGAGTGATGGGATCAAGGTGGATCCGAAGAAGGTTGAAGTAGTGCAGAGTTGGCCTAGACCGTTATCGACTACGGAGATTCGTAGTTTTCTTGGTTTGGCGGGGTATTACCGTCACTTGTAGAGGAATTCTCATCTACTGCAACGCCTATGACCAGGCTGACCCCGAAGGGTGCTCCGTTCAGGTGGACAGAGGAGTGTAAGGAGAGCTTTCAAAAGCTTAAGACGGCTTTGACTACAACTCCAATATTAGTATTGCCTACAGGTTCGGGCTCTTACACTGTATATTGTGATTTGTCGTGGATTGGTCTTGGCGCGGTATTGATGCAGGATGGTAAGGTGATTACCTACACATCTAAACAGCTGAAGGTGAATGAGAAGAACTATCCTATCCACGACCTTGAGTTAGCAGCTGTTGTTTATGTGGTAAGATTTGGCGGCAGTATTTTTACGGTGTTTTTTGTGAGATTTACACCGATCATCGGAGTTTGCAACATCTGTTCAAGAAAAAAGATCTTAACTTGTGTCAGCGGAGGTGGTTGGAACTACTTAAGGACTATGATGTCACCATTTGGTACCACCCGGGGAAGGCCAATGTGGTAGCCGATGCTTTGAGTCACCGGGCAGAGAGTTTGGGGAGTTTAGCATACCTTCCAGGAACATAAAGACCCTTAGCATTGGATGTTCAGGCCTTAGACAACCAGTTTGTGAGATTGGATATTTCTAAGCCGAGTCGAGTGTTGGCTTGTGTGGTCTCTCGGTCTTCTCTTTATGATCGCATTAGGGAGCGTCAGTATGATGACCCCCACCTGCTTGCCCTTAAGGACACGGTTCAACACGGTGATGCTAAGGAGGTCACCATTGGGGATGATGGCGTATTGAGGATGCATGGCAGTCTATGTGTGCCTAACATAGATGGTTTGCGCGAGTTGATTCTTCAGGAGGCTCATAAAACGTAGTACTATATTGCTCCGGGTGCCGCGTAGATGTATTAGGACTTGAGGCAGCATTACTGATGGAGTAGGATGAAGAGGGACATAGTGGAGTATGTGGTTCGCTGCCTAAATTGCCAGCTGGTGAAATATGAGCGGCCGGGTGGGTTGCTTCAGAAGTTAGAGATTCCGGAGTGGAAATGGGAGCGTATCACTATGGATTTCGTTGTTGGACTCCCACGGACTCAGCGGAGGTTTGATGCAGTTTGGGTGATTGTGGATAGGCAGACCAAGTTACCTCATTTTATTCCTGTGATGACTACTTATTCTTCCGAGCAACTAGCTCGAATTTACATCCGTGAGATCGTCAGGCTTCATGGAGTACCGATATCTATCATCCCTGACCGGGGTACACAATTTACATCGTAGTTCTGGAGGGCCGTACATCATGAGTTAGGTACTCGAGTGGAGCTGAGCACAACATTTCACCCTCATATGGATGGACAGTCCGAGTGCACTATTAATATATTAGAGGATATGCTTCGTGCGTGTGTGATGGAGTTTGGAGGATCGTGGGATCAGTTCTTGCCACTTGCAGAGTTTGCCTACAACAACAGTTATTAGTCAAGAATCTATATGGCACCGTATGAGGCTCTGTATGGTAGGCGGTGTCGGTCCCCAGTGGGTTGGTTTGAGCCAGGCGAGACTGGATTATTGGGTACGGACTTGGTTCAAGATGCCCTGGATAAGATAAAGGTAATTCCTGGTCGACTTCGTACAGCCCAGTCCAGAGAGAAGAGTTATACAGATCGGAAGGTTCGTGATGTTGCATTCATGGTTGGAGAGTGGGTCTTGCTCCGGTTTTACCTATAAAGGGCATTATGAGGTTCGGGAAGAAGGGAAAGCTGAGCCCAAGGCTCATTGGTCCCTTTGAGGTATTGCAGCGTGTTCGGGAGGTTGCTTATGAGCTTTCCTTGCCTCCTAGTCTAGCAGGAGTCCATCCAGTATTCCATGTTTCTATGCTCCGGAAGTATCACGACGATCCGTCTCATATGTTGGATTTCAGCTCACTCCAATTGGATAAGGATCTATCTTATGTCGAGGAGCCAGTGGCTATTTTGGAGAGGCAGGTTTGAAAGTTGAGGTCAAAGAACATTGCTTCCGTGAAGGTTCAGTGGAGGGGTCAGCCGGTCGAGAAGGCGACTTCGGAGACCGAGCATGTTATGCGCAGCCGTTATCCTCATCTTTTCACCACTTCAGGTATGTCTTTATGCTCCTTCAAGGACGAACGATTGTTTTAAGAGGGGAAGGATGTAACAACCCGGCCGGTCATTTCGAGAGTTATGTCCCCGATCCCCTATTAACTGCTTTTCCCATACCTATTTCCGCTATTGTGACTTGCCAGGAGGGTTCGTTTTGGTTTTGGTGTGTTTTGGGACACTTAGTCCCTAAATGGAGGTTTAAGCCTTAGGATTTGGACCGCAGTCGGAATTGTGTGAAAACGACTCCAGAATGAAGTTCCGTCGGTTTCGTTAGCTCCGTTAGGTGATTTTGTTCTTAGGGGCGTGTCTGGATAGTGTTTTGGAGGTCTGTAGCTCATTTAGGCTTGAAATGGCGAAATTCAAAGTTTTGGATGTTTTGACCGGCAGTGGACTTTTTGATATCGTGGGCGGATCCCAATTCCAGAAGTTGGAGTAGGTCCGTAGGGTTGAATATGACTTGTGTGCAAAATTTGGGGTCAATCGAACGTGGTTTGGTTAGTTTCGACATCGGTTGTCGGAATTGGAAGTTTCAAGTTCTTTAAGCATTAATCGGAGGATGATTTGTGAATTTAGCGGTTTTTGATATGGTTTGAGGGCTCGACTATGTTTATATGATATTTTAGGATTAGTTGGTATATTTGGTTGAGGTCCCGGGGGTCTCGGGTGAGTTTCAGGTGCTTAACGGATCAAAAGTTAGGTTTGTGTCGTTTCTGAAGTCTTTAGGCATCTGGTGTTTTTGCATCTGCTGCAGGGAGACCGCAGGTACGGGATCGCACGTGCGGAGAGTCAAGCGCAAAAGTGGAAAAATGGAGGAGTGCCAGGGGTCGCAGGTGCGAGGTGAATTCTGCTTCTGCGATGCCCCCAGATGCGATAGAGTAATCGCAGGCGCGGTGAATGATCGCCGAAGCTGACAGTTCTCCACAGGCGCACACACGCAGGTGCGGCCCCCTTGCTGCAGATGCGGTCCCAACCCCTTTAGTGATTTTTTGCATCTGTGATGGTATTTCTGCAGGTGCGGTTGAAGGCTCGCAGAAGCGAGTTTACTGGGCATAAAAGAGGAATTCGAGGGTTAATTACCCATTTCGATTTTCGGAGTTTGAGAGCTCGGTGTAAGGCAATTGTTCGCGATTTCTTCAAGGAGATTGTTGGGGTAAGTGGTTTTAACTCGGATTGGACTATATTGCATGAATCAGTAGCTATTTGCATCATCTAATTAGGGATTTGGGTTTGAAATTTGGGGAACAATGGTAGAAACTTCATAGACTAAAGTTTTGAGATTTGGAAGGTGATTTGAGGTCGGATTCGATTAATGTTTGTATGGTTAGACTCGTGAGTGAATGTGTGTTCGTATTTTGTGACTTTTATCCGATTCCGAGACATGGGCCCGGGGAGACCTTTTGGGGCGAATTTTCTAATTTCTTTCTTTAGCTTTGATTTCATTAATTAGATTAATTTCTTATAGTTGTATTTATGGTATGAATTTGATTTTGGATAGCTTTGGGCCATTCGGAGTCGGATATTCATGGAAAAGGCATTATTACCGATTGATTGAGCTTGGTTCGAGGTAAGTGGCTTGCCTAACCTTGTGTGGGGGAAAATCCCCTTAGGATTTGGTACTCTCGTGATATGTGAGTGACATGTACGCGAGGTGACGAGTACGTACACGTGCTATTTGTTGAAAAACCTGATTTATTTTACTGAGTAGTAACATGTTTTTCCTTTACTTTGAGTTATACCGTTTAAATGAGTATTAGTCTGTTTTCATTCTTAATTGAGCTATTCCAACATGCGTAGTTATCCTGATTAGCCTAATATCGCATGTCTACGTGCTTTAAATGCTTATTTGAACTCTGTGAAGCATGCCTAGTTGATTTCCTGTTTTTCCTTGTTCTTTATCCGTCTTAACTATAGAATTCTTACTGTTAACTGTGGTATTTATTATTTGAGCCGTGTGTTTACTTTGGAGACTACGAGGCGGTTCCTCGTGAGTTCTCCCTACATATTTACTTTTGAGACTACGAGGCGGTTCCTCGGGAGTTCTCCCTGTGTATTTACTTTTGAGACTACAAGGCAGTTCCTCGGGAGTTNTCTGCACACGAAAAATATGTGCAGGAAAGGGCGTGAGTACACCACAGCTGTACCCAGTAAGTGCCAAGCCTAACCTTGGTCGAGTAGTAACGAGGTCAGGATAAGGCCCTACTAGTATATAAAAAATAAGCAGGAGAGTATAGCAATATAATAAGAGACTGGAATTTAACAAAAAGAAAACACAGCGATATAACAATGCAACACACAGGGGTAAACAGCAGGGGATCTCCTGAGATACCGTCTCGTAGTCTCAAAATAAATAAGCAGTGAGAACTCCCGAGGTACCGCCTCGTAGTCTCAAAAGTAAATATACAGGGAGAACTCCCGAGGAACTGCCTCGTAGTCTCAAAAGTAAATATACAGGGAGATCTCCCTGTATATTTACTTTTGAGACTACGAGGCAGTTCCTCGGGAGTTCTCCCTGTATATTTACTTTTGAGACTACGAGGCGGTACCTCGGGAGTTCTCACTGCTTATTTATTTTGAGACTACGAGACGGTATCTCAGGAGATCCCCTGCTGTTTACCCCTGTGTGTTGCATTGTTATATCGCTGTGTTTTCTTTTTGTTAAATTCCAGTCTCTTATTATATTGCTATACTCTCCTGCTTATTTTTTATATACTAGTAGGGCCTTATCCTGACCTCGTTACTACTCGACCAAGGTTAGGCTTGGCACTTACTGGGTACAGCTGTGGTGTACTCACGCCCTTTCCTGCACATATTTTTCGTGTGCAGATCCAGGTTCCTTTTACTAGCCTCGTCCTTCGTTGCAGTCGCTGCTATTTTCGGAGAACTTCAAGGTTCATTTGCCCACGCCCGCAGATCCTTGGAGTCCTCCTCTGTCACGCCCCAAAACCGAGGAGCGCGACCGACGCTCAACCGAGTGAACCCGACCGAGCAAGCCTGTTAAATTTCATTCTACCCAAACTCATCCACAATGGAGATAATACATATTTTCATTAATTCGACAAAAACGTGTTCATGTCTACAATACAAATTCATTACCAATAGTTTCATCATTTTTAAAGTCTCAAATGGACAAATAATACAACCACAATATAACATAGTTTGTCTTTTCCAGCACCGATACACAACCCACACTATGTCTACGGAGCCTTTATGGATAAAGAAGAGTACAACGATAATGCCAGCAACAAGGCCCCGGCTATACCTCAAACAGAATACACCAAGAACAAAAGATATATGACCCCGGGATAAAGTGGGGCTCACCAAGTCAGCTGGGAAGGAGGTATACTTCTATCACTGATCAATAGCTCATGTTGTGGAACCACCTGCATCCATTTAAAGATGCAGCGCCCCCTGGCAAAAGGGACGTTAGTACAGTCGAATAGCACTAGTATGTATAATTAAACATCCTCTCAATAGAATGACAAATAATACAAACAAGATTATCATAATATCAATGAAAGCCTTAATCAACAGCAAACCTCAATTTAGGATCAAGACCTTGTTCAAATTAATTTCCATATCTCACATTGGGAGATTTTTAGTATCGATATACCATTATCCACAATAACATTATTGATAATACCAGTACCACCGTATTGCCAGTACGGAGTTCGATCACGACCCGATCGGCTAGGCTCTCTCATTAGAGACATCAACCACAATTACTCTCAATATCAATACCACCGTCTTTAACACGGAGTCCGATCACGACCCGATCGGCTAGGCTATCCATTAGGGACATCGACAATAATCACAATTTAAATTACAATTTCCAGCACAATCACTACCATGTGTGCGTCATAGTGTCCGACCACGATCCGACCGGCTAGGCTGTCTTATTCGAGACATCAACCTTTTTATATCAATCATCGCATTTCATATTACTTTCATATCTTTTCATTTCATTGTCACTAATGGCCATTATTATAAGATCATCCTTGGCACATTGGCCATATTTAGTATTTCATGTGCACATTTTCACTTTCTAACATCAATATCATCAACAACAACCACAACAATTCAAATCAAGGCATGTAGTACACATGCGAGCAATTAAGAGTCTAAGGCACATAGAGATATTTGGCATAATAGCCTTCGTTTGAATTTAACTTAAAGTCGAACATTTCTAATGCACAACCCATATTTTTAACACATCCTCAATTGATAACATAACATAATTAAAGTATTTGAAATACTTGTTGATCTTATATGTTTCAACCCAATCTTACTCGGAACAACCAATTTGATAATGATCCACTCGGGACTTACATAATTCACATGAATATCGTGGGATCCAATTCTAAGAGAAGAGTTTAGCCAACATACTTCAATTGAGCTTCCTTAAACTAAAAAATATTCCGGAATTTTTAGCAATTTCAATCTATTGTACAAATATAATAAATTGAATCAAAGTTAGGAAGACGATCATGGTTCTAGCTCATTTGAGCATTTAATCAAACACTAAGTGTGCATTAAGGGTCCAAGGTCCTTTTATGGAGAATTCCATCATCCCACAATCCAATCTTTACCATTTTTAGCTCAACTATCTTCCTGCACCTTTTATAACACCTGCATGTTAATAAACAACCCTCCTGCCCAGAAATTATCTTGCTAATTATCCATTTCTACATAAAATTCGAAAGGGAGGGTTAGAGTGTAGAATCTTACCTCTAGAGCACTGTCTCTCACTCTAAAATATGGGCAAGAATTGAAGAACAATTATTGAAAAACCCCTTCTAACCCTAGTGCACTGTCTCTCACTCTAAAATATCATAGTATAACTCAAAAATGGCCCAAAGAGTGTATTTAACAAAATAGGGTCGTGTTTTAAAAACCCAAAAATGGAGCTCCAAAACGGTTCTACGGTCGTATATGCGATCGCATAATGGTCGCATACTTTCCCGTGCATTGTTCAACACAAAATGTTCGAGCCGCGGCGAGCTTGCGAGGCCTTAATCTATAATCCTCAACACGTAAAACCAATTCGGCGCCACAAAACATTATTTTCTTTTGCAAAATTTTACGGGGCCTTATATTCTCCCCCACTTAGGATCATTCGTCCTCGAATGAGGGTCAAAACATGTTATTAGCATCTTATGCAACTCAGTTTTCATACCACACCAGCAACCCCAAATTTGACTAAGTCCCTAAATTCCCAAACATTTCGCCAGAGTTTCCCTTGTAACTAGGCCTATCCACCTGTCAGAGGGCCCCAGAAACACATCTAACAGCATATATATAATCGAACGACGTAACATAATACAAAATAACACCAACTGTGGTCTCACAAGCAATATATTTCCAGAAAGGAATACTCTTAATGCCAATTATACAAATGATACAAAATTCATAGAAAGTAAGCCTTACAATTTTTCCTAGATCACAACTTTATAAATACATGGTCATTCAAACAAATAAGGATACGTTTTCTTCATTTCTTCCTCGGCCTCCCAAGTAGCCTCTTCAACGTGTTGGTTTCGCCATAGCACTTTTACGGATGCAATTTCTTTGTTTCTCAACCTTCGGACTTGCCGATCAATAATAGAAACTGGAATCTCTTAATAAGACAATTCTTCATTAACCTCAATAGTCTCAACCGGAACAATGATTGTCGGGTCTCCAACTATTTTCTTTAACATAGACACATGAAACACCGGGTGTACTAATGATATCTCAGGTGGTAGTTCAACCTTGTACGCCACCTCACCGATCCTCTGAATGCTTTTGTATGGTCCGACATACTTCGGACTCAATTTCCCTTTCTTACCAAATCGCATTACCCCTTTCATGGGGAAAACTTTCAAGAATAACCAATCATCTTCTTTGAACTCCAAATCCCTACGATGAATATCCGAATAGGATTTCTGACCACTCTTAGCAGTGTTCAACCGCTCCTTAAGGATTTTAACTTTTTCCATGGCCTGATGCACGAGGTATGGCCCTATCAAATCTACTTCCCTAATTTCGAACCACCCAATAGGAGATCTACATCTCCTACCATATAAATCCTCGAACGGTGCCATTTGAATGCTAGCATGATAGATATTGTTATATGCAAATTTTATGAGTGGTAAATGATCATCCTAGCTACCTTTGAAGTCTAGAACACAAGTGCGCAACATATCCTCAAGTGTCTGAATAGTCCGCTCTGCCTACCCGTCAGTCTGCGGGTGAAAGGCTGTACTAAGATTCACCTCAGTACCCAAACCTTGCTAAAATGTATTCCAAAATTTAGCAGTGAATTGTGCTCCCCGATCAGAAATAATGGAAACTGGGGTGCCATGCAACCTGACTATTTCTTTGATATACAATTGAGCATACTGCTCCACTGTGTCGGTAGACTTAACCTGCAAAAAGTGTGCTAATTTCGTGAGTCGATCCACAATTACCCAAATTGAGTCAAACTTGCGCAGAGTGCGTGGTAATCTTACAATAAAGTCCGTATTAATCATTTCGCACTTCCACATTGGAATTTCTATGTTCTGTGCCAACGCACCGGGCCTTTGGTGTTTGGCCATCATTTGCTGACAATTTGGACATCTTGCCACAAAATCCGCCACATTCCTCTTCATATCATTTCACCAATAGACTTCCTTAAGATCATGATACATTTTTGTAGAACCTGGGTGCACAAAATACCTAGAAGTGTGAGCTTCAATCATAATTCTTTCCCGGAGACCATCTACATTTGGAACACAAAGTCGCCCTTGGTACCTTACTGTACCATCATCCATGCCAAAAGAAAATACCATGGTGATATGTTTATGAACACCATCTTTCAATTGCACCAACAATGGATCGTTGTATTGTTTCTCTATTACTTCCACAACAAGTGATGATTCAGCCCTATTTTGCACAATTACCCCTCCTTCACTAGAGTTCGCAAGACGAACTCCCAAACTAGCCAATCGGTGAATTTCCATGGCTAATGGCCTTTGATATGCCTCCAAGTGAGCCAAACTACCCATACATTTTCGGCTAAGAGCATCAGCCACAACATTGGCCTTTCCCGGATGATATACAATATTAATTTCATAGTCCTTGAGTAACTCAGGCCTTCTCCTCTGCCTCAGATTCAATTCCTTCTGCTTGAAAATATATTGAAGGTTCTTATGGTCCGTGAATATATCAACATGGACCACATATAAATAATGACACCAATTTTTCAATGCAAATACTAGTGGTGCAAGTCCCATGTTGCATTAATACATATCCAAGCCCAATTCTTGAAGCATCACAATATACCACAAATCCATCTATACCCTCTAGTATAGTCAACACCGGTGCCGTAGTCAATCTTGCTTTCAATTCCTGGAAACTCTTTTCACAAGCATCTGACCATTGGAACTTAATTGCCTTCTGCGTCAATTTAGTCAATGGGGAGGCAAGAGTAGAAAAACCCTCCAAAAACTTTCTGTAATATCCAGCTAAGCCTAAGAAACTACGAATCTCTGTTAGAGTTGTAGGCCGAGGCCAATTCTTCACAGCAAAAACTTTCCAAGGATCAACCTTAATTCCTTCATTAGAGACTACATGACCTAAGAATATGACCGATTCAAGCCAAAATGCATTCTTTGAAAACTTTGCATATAACTGGTGTTGATGTAGGGTTTGCAGAACTACCCTGAGATAATCGGCATGGTCTTCTCGACCTCGTGAATATACAAGAATATCGTCAATAAACACTATCACAAAAGAGTCGAGGAATGGCTTAAAAACGCAATTCATAAGATCCATGAAGGCTGCTGGGGAATTTGTTAGCCTAAAAGACATTACCAAATACTCAAAATGCTCATACCAGGTTCTAAAAGCTATTTTCGGAATATCCTACTCCCTGATCTTCAATTGGTGATACCTGGATCTTAAATCAATCTTGGAGAAGTACCTGACACCTTGCAATTGATCAAACAAGTCATCTATCCTTGGTAGTGGGTACTTATTCTTGATTGTGACCATATTAAGCTTCCGATAGTCAATACACATACATAGTGACCCATCATTGTTTCTTACAAAGAGAACATGTGCACCCCAAGGCGACACACTAGGTCGGATGAAACTCTTTTCTAATAAATCTTTCAATTGTTCCTTTAGCTCCTTCAATTCTGCCGGTGCCATTCGGTAGGGTGGAATAGATATAGGATGCGTGTATGGCATCACATCAATCCCAAAATCAGTCTCCATGTCTGGTGGGATCCTAGGGAGTTCATCCGGAATGACTCCCAGAAATTCATTCATAACAGGCACGAACTCAAGCGTAGGTGCCTCAGCATCAGTGTCCGTAACCCGGACAGAATGGTAAATACATCCCTTGTTGATCATCTTTGTGGACTTAAGGTAGGATATAAACCTACTTTTGGCACTACATCATCGCCCTTCCACTCAATAACTGGCTCATTTGGAAGTTCAAACCTAACAGTCTTGGTTCGGCAATCAAGCTTGGCAAAAAAGAATAAAGCCAATCCATCCCCATTATCACATCGAAATTGACCATTCTTAATTCAATAAGATTGGCCACGATGTCCCGACCACATAAAGTGACAACACAATCCCTATAAACTCATGCGGACAAAATAGACTCACCAACCGGAGTAGATACAGAGAACGACTCATAAAGTTGTTCTGGTTCTATACCAGATTCCATAGCAACATAAGGTGTGATATATGACAAAGTGGAACCGAGATCCATAAGAACATCTACATCATGAGATTGGATAGTCAATATACCTGTGATAACATCTGGAGAAGCCTCTGAATTCTGGCGACCCCTTATAGCATAGAAACGGCCAGATCCTCCCGAACTTTGTGCTCCACCCCTAGCTTCACCACGCCATGCAGGTGTTAGAGTACCTCGAGCTGGAGGAGGTGCTGCGGATGTAGTAGATGCAGAATTGGCTGGATATGTTGGGCCCCTGCCTTCACCCTGGCGAGACGAACGACAATCCCTCTGAATGTGACCCCTCAATTCGCATCCGTAGCATATTGGGTAAGTCCATGTAGCATATTCCTAGGTTAATCTTTCCACAATGTGGGCATGGGGGCCTCCTTTGCTGCTGGAATCTACCACCATGACGACCCTGCTAATATGAGCCCCTGTTGCCCTGATTGGGCCTGAAATGGCTCCACTGCTGCTGCTGACTGAGCCCTGATGGCGGTGCACTAGCCGAAGACTGAGCAAAGGACCGGGATGGCCCTGACGACCCTCCCCTGAATGTTTACTTGCCACCACCAGAAGAACCACCAAAGTTGCCCGCAGACCGGGCCTTATTACTACCCTCTCGCTCCATTCTGTTCCTTAATTTGCGGTTCTCTGTGGCTTGAGGGAATGTCACCATCTTTCCATAGTACATATTAGAATTCAAGGCTACTGTAGCGGCCTCATTAATTACCACGGGACTAAGGCCCTGTGCAAATTGGAAAACTTTAGCCTCCATAGTGGGCAACATGTAAATAGCATATTTAGAGAGGTACGCAAATCTCATATGGTAATCCCACACACTCAGGATACCTTGCCTCAAGTTCTCAAACTCAGCAGCACGGGCTACCTTAGTATCAGTAGGCAAGAAATGATTAATGAAGGCATCGGCAAACTCAACCCACCTCGCCGGAGAGCTCCCTTCTTCACGGGACTCCTCCCATAGTTCAAACCAAGAATATGCCACCTCTTTCAAGCGGTAGGAAGCCAATTACACTGCCTCTGTCTCATTAGCACACATAACTCGGAGAGTCTTGTGTATCTCATCAATGAAATTATGGGGATCCTCCTATGGGTTAGTACCCATGAACACTAGAGGATCTAACTGGAGAAACCTATTCACCCTGGAACTAGTAGAATCCCCTGGCTAACTGGAAGAAGTGGGTACAACATTTGATCTCTAGGTCTAGGAAGCCACTATTTGAGTCAACATCTGTATGGCTCCTCTAAGATCAACATCAGAAACACCAGAATCAGAAGTTGGAACTGGAGGTGGAACTGGTATATCAGTTGGAGGGACTGTTGCACCCTATGTAGTTGTAGGGACAGGTGCGATCTGATCAATTGTAGTAGAGTCAGGCAGTATAGTAGTTGGAGGAATATTCTCCCTCCTCGGGTGCTCACCCGCATCATCAATTATAGGGTCAACTGTCACTCCTAGGGTGACATTGGCTCTCTGGCCAGTTCTTGCCTTCTTCTTAGGTGCCATGTACTGAAAATTAGAGCAACACGGGAGTTAAAGGAGGAACAATCTTATAACCAGCCTTATCGCACGATCAAGAACATGAAAGAAGGGTATTATTCCTAAATGCCCATGTAGCATCCTAATTATAGATGTGGTCAACAACACACCGATAATATGGACTCTACTTGACACGGCTCCGAGACATCCTAGGACACTCTAAAACCGAGGAGCGAGACCGGCGCTGAACCGAGTGAACCCGACAGAGCAAGCCCGTTAAATTTCATTCTACCCAAACTCATTAATACATATTTTCATTAATTAGACAAAAAGGTGTTCATGTCTACAATACCAATTCTTTACTAATAGATTCATAATTTTTAAAGTCTCAAATGGACAAATAATACAATTACAATATAACATAGTTTGTCTTTCCCATTACGAATACACAACCCACACTATGTCTACGGAGCCTCTATAGATAAAGAAGAGTACAAAGATAATGTCGGCAGCAAGGCCCCAGCTAAACCTCAAACAGAATACACTAAGAACAAAAGATACCTGACCCCGGATGAAGTAGGGCTCACCAAGTCAGCTGGGAAGGAGGTGTACTGCTATCACTGATCAATATCTCATGCTGTGGAACCACCTGCATCCATTTAAAGATGCAACTCCCCCGACAAAAGGGAGTTAGTACTGTTGAATAGCACTAGTATGTATAACTAAACACCCTCTTAATAGAATGACAAATAATACAAACAAGATTATCATAATATCAATGAAAGCCTCAATTTAGGATCAAGACAGTGTTCAAATTAATTTCCATATCTCACATTGGGAGATTTTTAGTATCGATATACCATTGTCCACAATACTATTATTCACAATACCAGTACCATCGTATTCTCAGTACGGAGTCCGATCACGATCCGATCATCTAGGCTATCTTATTAGAAACATCAACAACAATTACTCTCAATATCAATACCACCGTCTTTAACACGAAATCCGATCATGACCCGATCGACTAGGCTATCCATTAGGGCATCGACAACAATCACAATTTGAATTATAATTTCCAGCACAATCACCACCATGTGTGCGGCATGGTGTCCGATCGCGACTCGACCGGCTAGGCTGTCTTATTCGACACATCAGCCTTTTTATATAAATCATCGCATTTCATATTACTTTCATATCTTTTTATTTCATTGGCACTAATGGCCATTATTAGAAGATCATCCTTGGCACATTGGCCATATTTAGTATTTCATGCTCACCTTTTCACTTTCTAACATCAACATCATCAACAACAACAACAATTCAAATCAAGGCATGTAGTACACATGCGAGCAATTAAGAGTCTAAGGCACATAGAGATATTTCACAAAATTTGGTATAATAGCCTTCGTTTGAATTTAACTTGAAGTCGAACATTTCTAATGCACAGCCCATATTTTTAACACATCCTCAATTGATAACATAACATAAATAAAGCATTTGGAATACTTGTTGAACTTATATCTTTCAACCTAATCTTACTTGGAACAACCAATTTTATAATGTTCCACTTGGGACTTACATAATTCACATGAATATCGTGGGATCCAATTCTAAGAGAAGAGTTTAGTCCTTAAACTCAAAAATATTCTGGAATTTTTAGCAACTTCAATCTATTGCAGAAATATAACAAATTGAATCAAAATTAGGAAGATGATCATGGTTCTAGCTCATTTGAGCATTTTATCAAACACTAACTTTGCATTATGGTTCCAAGTTTCTTTTATGGAGAATTCCATCATCCACAACGCAATCATTACCATTTTTATCTCAACAATCTTCCTACACCCTTTTATAACACATGCATGTAAATAAACAACCTTCCTTATCAGAAATTATCTTGCTAATTATCCATTTCTACATAAAATTCGAAAGTGAGGGTTAGGGTGTAGAATCTTACCTCTAGGACAAAGACCTAGTGAGTTTCCCTTCGTAATCTTCCAAAACTTGGACAAGAATTGAAGAACAATTATTGAAGAACACCTTCTCACTCTAGGAAACTCTCTCTCGCTCTAAAATATTAGATTATAACTCAAAAATAGCCCAAAGAGTGTATTTAATGAAATAGGGTCGGGTTTTAAAAACCCAAAAATGGAGCTCCAGAACGGTTCTGCGGTCACATATGCGACCGCATAATGGTCAAATACTTGTTGACAAAACTGATAAAAAATCTGTCTGTGTATCCGGTCACTATGCGGTCCGCATAACTATTATGCGGCGGCATAATGCACCGCATAATAGTTATGCGGTCGCATAGTCGACCGCATAGCTGCTGCCAGATTTGGCCCTCTCCTGCTCACTTTCGTGGCCATTATGCGGCCCGTAGAGTAATTCTGTGGTCGCATAATGGATCGCAGAATTATATTTTTCCGCCAAAAAGTTTCCTTTACTTTCCCGTGCATTGTTCAACCCAAAAGGTACAAGCCGTGGCGCCACGAAACATTATTCTTGGCGCCACAAAAAGTCCTTTACTTTCTATAATCCTCAACACGTAAAACCGATTCGGCGCCACGAAACATTATTTTCTTTTGCAAACTTTTACGGGGCCTTACACCCTCTATCCCCCTATGTTGATTCTTCTCGTATTTCTATAGATACTGATGTATAGAACAATTAGAACTTCGTAGAAGCTTGTGACTTACAATGTTCTGGGTCTTGGGAGTGTCATGTATATTTTGAGACTTTATTATTGTATTTGCCGAGTGGCATCTCAATTGCTTATTAAAATATATGTTACTGTTATTTGTTAATTTTCATATTTTTTTCATTTCGTTTCCGCAAGTGTTAGACTTACCTAGTCGTAGAGACTAGGTGCCGTCACGACGATTCACGGAGGGAGAATTTGGGTCGTGACAATTTTAAATTGTTATTTCCTAATAATTGTGGGTCGTGACAATTTTAAATTGTTATTTCCTAATAATTGTGGGTCATGACAATTTTAAATTTTATTTCCTAATAAGTTTAGGGTCTGTACGTATCTAAAATCATGCATATGTTCGGGTAGATTTAGGACTCTACCATGTGTTGCTTGTATTGTTTGCACCTAACTTGTTAGTTTAATTACCTAAATTTATAACTGAAATTGGATAAAGGATTTTAAAGGACTGAGCTTCATTACTTGATTTTTGGTGGAATACTTGACTGTTATTGGAAATTATGCCTTCTTTGAGTATTAATCCTATGTAGTAGTCGTTGATCGGAGTTTGTACAATTTCTTTTATTCATATGGATCGGGTCAAATGCCTCGACTATATTAGATGCATCTATGGTTCGCGCCGGTCGACCCTCGGCAGTGTACACACTATTCTGGATCGGGTCGTATGACCTCAGCATAAATCGTGCGTGATATTGCTCGGAGTCTGATTATACTTGATATTTCTTCTTGATCTAAGACTAGAAAATTATTTGGCGGTTCTTATGTGTTAAATACTTGGCATGTGATAGTTCGAGATTTCAAATCAATATTATGTTTAAGAATTATAAATTGCCGTTTCTTATCTCACTATTATTGTTGTATTTCATGCCTGCTTATGATTTCTATATTTTATTTATTGACCCTTAGTAATTGTCGATGTCGAGCCCTCGTCACT
This sequence comes from Nicotiana otophora, assembly GCA_000715115.1. Classification (NCBI taxonomy): domain Eukaryota; kingdom Viridiplantae; phylum Streptophyta; class Magnoliopsida; order Solanales; family Solanaceae; genus Nicotiana; species Nicotiana otophora. The sequence goes on from AWOL01S0087381.1 coordinate 35,153, forward strand.
ACTTCTTCGAGGTTAGACTAGATACTTACTGGGTATATGTTATTTATATGCTCATGCTACATTTCTGCACTAATCATGCAGCATCTGAGGCAGGTACATCTAGTGGCATGTCAGGAGCGTACCCCCGCTACCCAGAGACTTAGTGGTGAGCTGATCCATATGCTCCATTCAGCAGCACCCGGAGTCTCTTCCTTGTCATATTTATTTTTCTATCTATCTTACTCCATACAGTAGTATATGAGGTTTTATATATTCTACTAGTTCGCTCGCGCACTTGTGACACTAGATTTTGGGCAATTCTTGTAGAAATTCATGGTTTTTTATTATTAAATTCACTTACTCTTATGTTTAGTTTATGCTTTATATTACTATGATCACTTACTATTTGTTTCTTTATTAAATAAAAGTGAATGACTTTAAAAATATTAAATAAACAATTAAATGGATAGTCACCGTTGGCTTGCCTAGCGGCTACGTTGGGCACCATCACGACCTATTGTGGGAATTGGGTCGTGACATCTTGGTATCAGAGCTCTAGGTTCACATAGGTCTCACAAGTCATGAGCGGGCCTAATAGAGTTTTGCGGATCGGTGCAGAGACGTCCGTAGTTATCTTCGAGAGGCTATAGGGTGTTAGGAAACTTCTCTTTCTTCATTTCCTATCATCCAGTTAAAGTTGTGCTAAGTATCTTTCACTTATTATCTCATAGTTGGTGAGAACGCGCCGCAGATGTATCCGACGGTGGAGGATCTGCTCCCCCTGTTGCTAGAGGCCGAGGCAGAGGCCGAGGGAGGGCTCCAACTCCTACTAGAGGATGAGGGCATCCTAAAGTTGCTATTGTTGTTCCACCAGTGGATCCAGTGGAGGATCCTGCCATTGAGGAGCAGGATGAGGCACCTGCAGCTGAGCCGGCCTAGACAGATTTCATGTCCGCACCAAGATTCTAGGAGGTCATGGGCCGTATGCTGTGGTTCATGGACTCTATGACATAGGCTAGTTTATTTCCAGCGGACCCAACCACTTCTCAGGTAGGAGGGGGACAACAAACCCATACCGCTCAGGATCTAGGGCACGGTGTTGCCGTATATCAGACCCCAAGTGCACTAATTATAGGTGGGGTGGGACTCAGCTAGTTGCAGTGGCTATACCAGAGCCCAGACGAGTTGCGACCGGCAAGCAGCATATGCTGTTGGATAGATGGACCAGGCTACATCTTCCTGTCTTTGGCGATGAGCGACATGAGGACCCCCAGGACAACATAAGAGAATTGAAGTCCCACAGGATGGACTTCACCACATTTTAGCTGGAGGGCAGGGCCAGTAGATGGTGGCAGTCTTATCTTCTCAGCAGACCAGTAGGTTCTCCTCCCTTGACTTGGGAACGATTCACAAGTCTCTTTCTGGAGAGATTTATTCCACCCTCTTAGAGGGATGAGTTACGGGGTTAGTTCTAGCGGCTCCAGCAGGGTCACATGTATGTGACCGATTATGAGGTGAGATTCTCTGAGTTGTCTCACCATGCACTTACAATACTCCCCCCTCCCCCCCTGATGTAGAGAGAGTGAGGAGGTTTATTGCGGGCTTACATTATTGTATCCAGGTTACTATAGCCCGAGTGATTGAGATAGGGACTCCTTACGAGCAGATTATGGAGATAACTCAGAGGATCGAGGCTATTCGTCAGTAGGCCCGAGAGCACGCACCGAGGGACAAGCGGCCTCAATATTATAGAGGGTTCCGTTGTGCTCTGTCTGGGGGCAGAGGTCAGTTTGTGAGGGGTTAGTCTAGCAGGCCCACGTATTCAGCACCACCGCTTTCTCGGAGTGCTCCAGTGTGGCCCTATTTCAGCGCCGTTCCAGAGAGCTCTTACCATCCACCGACTATTCAGGGTTCTTCCAGTAGGTGTTTAGGTCTCTAGAGACATACTCAAGGTCAGTCATCTTCTGCACTGAGAGGTTTTTATGAGTGTGGGGAGCTTGGTCATGTGAGGAGATTCTACCCTAGGCTTTGGGGCAAGGCAGTACAATAGGGCCATCAGCCCATGATCATCGCAACAACTGCCGCACCAGCCTTCTGGCCGACCAGAGGCGGAGGGAAGGTGGCTAGGGGTCACGCTAGAGGTGGAGGCCAGTCAGGTAGTGCTCCAGCTAGGTTCTATGTTTTTCTAGCCAGACTAGATATAGTAGCCTAATACGCCGTGATCACATGTATTATTTTTGTATGCTGTAGGGATGCTTCGACACTATTTGATCCAGTGTATACATATTCATATTTTTCATCTCTATTTGCTCATTATTTAGGAGTCTCTCGTGAATCCTTGGTTGCTCCTGTATATGTGTCCATGCCAATGGGCTATTCTATTATTGTGGATCAGATTTATAGGTCCCGCATTGTGGCTTTCTATGGTAATGAGACTAGAGTGGATCTTCTGTACCTCGACATGACTGACTTTGGGGTTATCCTGGGCATGGACTGGTTGTCTCCATACTATTCTGTACTTGATTTCCATGCCAAGATTGTTACCTTGGTGATGCTAGAGTTGCCTAGATTGGAGTGGAGGGGTTCATCTATCAATACATCTAGCCGAGTTATCTCTTTCCTGAAGGCTCGAGATATGGTCGACAAGGGTTATTTGGCTTGTCTGGCTTATTTTGGGATACTGCTGCAGAGACTTTCGCGATTGATTCAGTGTTCGTGGTGCGGGATTTCTCCGATGGGTTTCTTTATAATCTACCAGGCATGCCATCAGATCGTGATATCGATTTCAGTATTTATTTGGCGCCAGGTACCCAACCTATCTCTATTCTACCATACCGCATGGCTCTAAAAGAGTTGAAGGAGTTGAAGAAACAACTTGAGGAGTTGCTAGCGAAGGGGTTCGTCAGGCCGAGTGTATTGCCTAGGGGTGCACCGGTATTTTTTGTGAAAAAGAAGGATGGGAGTATGCATACCAGTTGAACAAGGTTACCATTAAGAACAAGTACCCGTTGCCATGTATTGATGATTTGTTTGAACAGTTGCAGGGTACCAGGGTGTTCTATAATATTCACTTGAGATCTAGGTATCATCAGCAGCAGATTCGTGCTTCGGATGTTCCGAAGATGGCTTTCTGGACTAGATATGGGCACTATGAGTATCTAGTGATGTCCTTCGGCTTGACCAATGCCCCGTCGACATTTATGTATTTGATAAACTGGGTGTTCAGGCCATATCTTAAATCATTTGTAATTTTCTTCATTAATGACATACAGTTATCGACTCGCGTAGTATGGAGGAGCACGAGCAGCATTTGAGAGTTATGCTTCAGAACGTGTGGGAACAAAAGCCATATGCTAAGTTCTCCAAGTGCGAGTTTTGTTTAGATTTTGTGTCATTCATGAGACATGTTGTAGCAGGTGAGGGTATTAACGTAGATCCCAGGAAGATCGAGGCGGTCCAGATTTGGCCTCGTCCTACCACAACGATCGTGATCATGAGCTTCTTGGAGTTAGCAGGTTATTATCGCTGATTTGTGGAGGGTTTCTCATCCATTGCGGCACCTTTGACTAGATTGACCTAGAAGGGTGCTCTGTGCCGATGGCCTGATGATTGCGACGCAAGCTTTCAGAATCTCAAGACCGCATTGACTACAACACCACTGTTAGTGTTGACCTCCGGCTTAGGGATGTATACAGTGTATTATGACGCTTCACGCATCGTCCTTGGTTTTGTATTGATGTAGGAGGGGCAAGTTATTGCATATGTTTCACGTCAGCTGAAGACCCATGAGAAGAATTACCCTATACATGATTTGGAGTTGGTAGCGATTGTTCATGCTCTCAAAATCTGGAGGCATTATCTTTATAAGGTGCCTGTGAGGTTTACACCGATCATTATAGATTGCAACATTTGTTTAAGCAGAGGGATCTTAATTTGAGGCAATGCAGGTGGCTTGAGTTACTGAAGGACTATGATGTTACCATTATTTACCATTCGAGCAAGGCGAATGTGGTTGTGGATACCTTGAGAAGAGGGGCCGAGAGTGTGGGTAGTTTGGCATTCATTTCAGCAAAGGAGAGGCCATTGGCTTTGGAAATTTAGTCCTTAGCTAACAGACTTGTGAGGTTGGATATTTCAAAGCCCAGTCGAGTTTTTGCATGTGTTCTGGCTCAATCTTTATTATTTGAGCGGATGAAAGCTCGTTAGTACGATGATCCACACTTGCTGGTTCTTAGAGAGATAGTACTACAGGGTGGTTCCAAGGAGGTTAGTATCGGTGAGGATTGTTTTCTGCTACTCTAGGGTTACCTATGTGTTCCTAATGTTGATGGATTAAGGGAGAAGATTCTAGAGGAGGCACACAGTTCTCGATATTCTATCCATCCAGGTGTTGCAAAGATGTATTACGACTTGAGGCAGCATTATTGGTGGAGGCGGATGAAGAAAGACATAGTTGAGTATATACCGAGATGTTTAAATTGCCAACAGGTTTAGTATGAGCACTAGAGGTCAGGTGGCCTACTTTAGCAGATGGTTATACCAGAGTGGAAATGGGAGCGCATTACTATGGACTTTATAGTTGGTTTACCGCGGACGTTGAGGAGGTTTGATGTCGTTTAGGTCAATGTTGACAGGCTGACAAAATCGACACACTTTATTCCGGTTGTCATTACATACTCTTCTGAGAGATTAGCCCAGATTTACATTCTGGAGAGCAGTACAGAGTGAGTTGAGCACCCGGGTAGAGCTCAGCATAACCTTTCGTCCGCTGATCGACGGGCAGTCTGAATGGACAGTTCAGATTTTGGAGGATATGCTCAGAGCTGTGTGATTGACTTCAGAGGGCAGTGGGATCGATTCTTGCCTTTGGCCAAGTTTTCTAATAAAAATAGTTATCAATCCAACATCGATATGGCTCCATTTAAGGCTTTATATGGTCGACGATACCGTTCGACCATCAGATGGTTTGAGCCCGGTGAGGCTAGGTTATATGGCACTAATTTAGTGAAGGATGCCTTGGAGAAGGTAAATTTGATTCAGGAGCGACTTCGTATAGCACTATCCAGACAGAAGAGTTACACGGATTAGAAGGCGCATGATTTAACATTTATTGTAGGCAGAAAGGTTTTCTTGAAAGTCTCGCCGATGAAGGGTATCATGAGGTTCGGAAAGAAGGGCAAGTTGAGTCCAAGGTCTATTACCCCATTTAAGGAGTTGGGGAGGTTGCTTATGAGCTTGATTTACCTCCCAGTCTATCAGGAGATCATCTGGTTTTCCATGTGTCTATGCTCCAGAAGTACCATGCCGACATGTCGCATGTGTTAGATTACATCAAGGTTCAACTAAAAGAGAGCTTGGGTTATGAGGAGAAGCCAGTTTTCAGGCAGGTTCGCCAGTTGAGGTGTAAGAAGATTTCTGTGGTAAAGGTCCAGTAGAGGGGTCAACCAGTTGAGAAGGCAACTTTGGAGACCAAGAAGGACATGAGGAACAGATACCCACACTTATTTAGCACTCCAGGTATGATTCTAGACCCGTTCGAGGACGAACAGTTGTTTAAGAGGTGTAGAATGTAACGAACCGACCGGTCATTGTTTCTTTCTAGGTCCCCGTTCCCCTAATTAAGACTCCTCGTATGTGCTTTTACTGTTTTATGACTTGGGGGATGGTTGGTTTTAGGTTTGGAAGGGTTCTGGTTGATATCGGAACACTTAGTTCATTAATAGTGGCCTAAGATGGCCAAGTTTGACTTGAGTCAACATGTTGAGTAAACGACCTCGGAATAGGGATTTGACAGTTCCAATATGTTTGTATGATGATTTTGAACTTGGGAGGGTGTTCGAATCGGGTTTCGGTTGATCCGGGAACGTTTCGGCGCTTAATGTTGAAAGTTGGCACATTGAACGTTTCGGCTCTTAATGTTGAAAGTTGGCACATTGAAGGTTGTTTAGTTCTTTAAATTTGGTTTTGAGTGGACTTTGGTATTTTCGAGGTTCGTTTGGGATTTTGAGCCTAGGAATAGGTCTGTATGGTGATTTATGACTTGTACGCAAAATTTGGTGTCATTCCGAATTGTTTATGTATGATTCGACGCGTTCAGAGCTAGTTGAAGAAGTTTGAAGTTAATAAGTTGATCAATTGGGTTTTGGGATGCGATTCTTAGTTTTGATGTTGTTTTATGTGTTCTGAGGGTTCGAGAAGGTCCGTATTATGTTTATGGACTTGTTGGTGCAGTTGGACGGGGTCCCTGGTGGTTCGGGTGAGTTTCGGACCACCCGGAGTTAAGTTCAAATTTCTGCCAACTGCTGTTCTGCTTTCCTTCTTCGCGAACGCGGAGAAGGCCTCATGATCGCGATAAAGGAATTGGACTGAGGGATATGTTTTTCTATGCGTACGCAAAAAAGGGATCACGATCGCGATTCTCTGGGCCACTGGCATCGTATTCGCGTGAGATGGCTTGGCCTGGGGGCTGGGCAGGTGAATTGCCCTTCGCGTTCGCGAAGGGCTGATCGCATTCGCGTAGGTTGGCAGGGCCCATGCTTCGCATTTGCGAAGGCTTTCTCGCGATCGCGTAAGAGGTTTTTAGGGACTTGGGCAGTCTTGCCTTTGCGATAGCGAGAGCTTATTCGCGATCGCGATCGCTAAGAAGGCAGGCATTAGCAGCCATTTCTTTTATTTCCACATATCTCTTGGCCAATTTTGGAACTTTTTAGAGTGGTATTTTCACCAAGCATCTTGAGGTAAGTGTATTCTACACAATGTGAGTTTAATACATAGATTATGGGTAGATTTTAACATGGAAATTATGTAAAGTTTTGTATTTTGTTGAAAACCCTAGATTTTGATAAAAATGGGATTAGACAACGAAAATTATTATGGAATTGAGTAGAAATTATGTATTTGTGTTCGGGAGGTTATGGGTAATATTTATTTAGAAAATTATTCAGAATCCAGGCACGTGGGTTTCACGACCCAAAACTCAACATGTCATGATGGAACCTATCACAGTGCTAAGCAAGCCGACATCCACAAATAACTATGCATTTCTAAATTTAAAACAAGATAAAACAGGTTTAACAGTAATAACTCTCATAAATAGTCGATAAGAAATATTGCGACTCAAATACAACATTCCTAAAAATCCGGGTGTCACCGAGTACATGAGCTACTAGAATGTCAACATAGTCTAACTGCTAAAACAACTGCCTAGAAAGATAGAACAATGCTATAAACAGGAAAGAAGGAGAGTCAAGGTCCGTGGATGCCAAGGCAACTACCTCAATAGTCTCCAAACAGATGAAGCTCCAAATCTAGAAACCGTCGTGCCCAGAAAGACCTGGATCTGCATACAAAGTGAAAAGTATAATATGAGTACAACTGACCCAATATACTCAATAAGTAACAGGACTAACCTTGGGCTGAAAGCAGTGACGAGCTCAGATAGGTACAATCAAAATCTAGATTACAACAGTACAGATATGACGAAAAATGATAATAATATCTCATAGAAACTCATAATCAGTTTGTACACAATACAGAAATGCAGACATGCTTTCAAGTTTAATAGTTTAAGCTCAACACAAATAAAATATGCCAAGTATGACTGATGTGAGGAATGTTATATCTCTATATCTACATGTCAAATGTGCATACCACATGTAATGCATCACAATGATAACTTCACGTACTCTCACTCTCAGAGTACTCAATCTGACTGTCTCAACTCTTACTCATCGCACTCAGTTACTCAGCACTGTACGATACCTGCGTTCACTGCTGGTATGTTTGACTCTAGAGGGGCAGAACGTGGCCAAGCGCTAAATACAACCTGCTACGGTGCGCCACCCAACCCATCATGAATCAATAATACCTGCTATGATGTGCAACCCGATCCCATCATGAATCAATAAACTCGCGGCCGCGTGCAGCCCGATCCCATCAATATCGCTCACAATCAGGCCCTCAGCCTCACTTAGTCATCAATCTCTCCAGTCTATCGAGCTCACAACACTCATGTCAATCATCCCAAAACAATGATACATGGTGTAACAATAAATGGTAAGAGAGAGTGAGATATGATATACACATGATGAATGCGAATGAGTACATAACTGCAATTTAAGCAAATAACCCAACAACAAAGAACGACCTCTGTAGGTCCCCACAGTACCAGCATATAGCATAAACACTATTTGTAACATAAATCATATCTCAAATTCTCTAACACATGGAGAACACATGAATAATATCAAGGTTAGATAACTACACAGTTCCACGGAATCAACCGAGTCACAATTACTACGGTGCACGCCCACACGCCCGTCACCTAGCATGTGCGTCACCTCAACACCAACCACACAACACGTAGTTCGGGGATTTATACCCTCAGTATTAAGTTTATAAGTGTTACTTAACTCAAACCGTGCAAATCCCTACTCCAACAAGCCCTTCCCTCGCGAATCAGCCTCTGAACGACTCGAATCTAGCCACAAACAACTTAGTACAATCAACACAAGCTATAGGAATCAATTCCATATGATAAAGCTAGGTTCTTTAACAAAAGTCAAAAAGTCAACCCCGGGCCCATGTCTCAGAATTCAACATAATTAACAAAATCCGAACACCCATTCAACAACGAGTCCACCCATACCAAAATTACTCAATTCCGATCTTAACTCGACCTCCAAATTCTCAAATTAAAGTCCATGAAGTTTCTAAACTTTCCACTATATTTCAAATCCAAAACACTAATTAAATGCCAAAAACAATGATAGATTCATGTTTATTAACCAAATCCGAGTTACAATCCCTTACCCCAATCTATTCCTTGAAAATCCCTCCATGAATCACCTCAATTCGAGCTCCCAAAGTCCCAATGTAAAATAATGCTCTAACCCTAGTTTTTGAAATTTTATAATATGCCCAGATGCTCCTCTTCGCGATCACGAAGAAAAAAATATATGGTGCCCTTAAAGTACTCTTCGCGAACGCGAACGTGATGCACAGATTCATCAACCTCCGATATCGCAGACTCCTTCACGGGATCGCGAAGAACAATCGCGTGGACTCCCAGGCCTCCCCCTTCCTTCTTCGCGGGCACGCCCCAACACCTGCGTTCGCGATGCATAAACTGCCAAAGCTCCGCGATCGCAGACCATTTCTCGTAATCGCATAGAACAATTTTCACCTGTCACAAAAACAACTCTACGTGGTCGCAGACTTCCACTCGCGATCACGTATAAGGAAGCTATAAGCACAGGCATCAACAACTTCAGCAAATCTTCTAAGTCCAATTTCAATCCGTTAACCATCTGCAATCCACCCGAGGCCCCCCAGGAACTCAACCAAACATACCAATAAGTCCTAAAAGAATATACGAACTCGCTTGAAGCCTCAAATCACATCAAACAATACTAAAACTACGAATCGCACATCGATTCAAGCCTAATAAACTTCTAACTTCCAAAACTAATGTTGAAACATACCAAACCAACTCCGATTGACCCCAAATTTTTCACACAAGTCATAAATGACACAACAGACCTATTCCAACTTCCGGAACTAAAATCCAAACCCGATAACCACAAAGTTAACTCTTGGTCAAACCTCTCAACTTTCTAAACTTCCATTTTTCAACTTTCGCTAATTCAAGCCAAAATCACCTACGGACCTCCAAATCAATATCCGAATACACTCCTAAGTCCAAAATAGCCATACGAAGCTTTCAGAACCATTAAAATTCTATTTTGGAGTCATTTACACATAAGTCAACATCCTGTCAACTCTTTCAACTCAGGCTTCCAATCTTGGGACTAAGTGTCACAATTCATTTCAAAACATCTCCGGAACCTAACCAACCACCCCGACAAATTACATAACAAGAAAGAAACACAAAATAAGAAATAAACGGGAGAACGGGGCTATAATACTCAAAATGACCGGCCGGGTGGTTACATTCTCCCTCTCTTAAACAAACGTTCGTCCTCGAACTGGTCTAGAATCATACATGGAGTTTCAAATAGGCGTGGATATCTGCTCTGCATCTCCTGATCGGTCTCCCAAGTAGCCTCCTCGACTGGCCGGCCTCTCCACTGCACCTTCACTGAAGCTATATTCTTTGACCTCAACTTTCAAACCTGCTGATCCAAAATGTCCACCGGCTCCACATCATAAGTCAAATCCATATTTAACTAAACTATGTTGAAGTCCAAAACATGCGACGGATCACCGAAATACTTCCAGAGCATGTAAAAATGAAACACTAGATGGTCACTCCAAAGGTTAGGTGGCAATGCAAGCTTGTAAGCCACCTCCCCAATCCTCTCAAGCACCTCAAAAGGCCCAATATACTGAGGGCTCAACTTTCCTTTCTTCCCGAACCTCATAACACCCTTCATGGGTGAAACTGTGAGAAATACCTTCTCTCCCACCATGTAAGAAACATCACGAACCTTCCAATTGGCGTAGCTCTTCTATCTAGATTGTGCCGTGCGGAGCTGATCCTGAATGAACTTAACTTCTTCTTAAGCATCCTAAACCAAGTTAGTACCCAATAGCCTAGCCTCACGTATAAGCTTGGAGCCATATAAATACTCGATTGACAACTGTTGTTGTAGGCAAATGCTGCAAGCGGCAGAAATTAATCCCAAGAACCACAAAAATCCATAAACAAGCACGTAGCATATCCTCTAATATCTGAATGGTACGCTCGGACTGTCCGTCCGTCTGAGGGTGGAATGATGTACTCAACTCAACCCGTGTGCCTAACTCCCGCTGCACTGCTCTCCAAAACTGCAATGTGACTTGTGTGCCCTGATCTGAAATGACGGACACCGACACACCGTGAAGGCGAACAATCTCGCGGATATAGATCTCAGCCAACCGCTCCTATGAATAGGTAGTCCTAAGTGGAATGAAATGCGCGAACTTAGTCAACCGGTCCACAATCACCAAAATAGCATCAAACTTCTTTAAGATCCCATTTTCACTCAGGAATTTCAAGCCTCTGAAGCAAACCACCCGACCTCTGATGCTCGTACTTCACCTGCTGACAATTTAAGCATCGAGCTACGAACCCCACTATATCTTTCTGCATCCTCCTCCACCAATAGTGCTGCTTCAAGTCCTGATACATCTTTGCGGCACCCGGATGAATTGAAAACAATGAACTGTGGGCCTCCTCAAAAATCAACTCATGTAACCCATCTACATTGGGCACACAAATCCGACCTTTCATCCGCAACACCCCTTCACCCCCAATAGAAATCTCCTTGGCATCACCGTGCTTAACCGTATCCTTAAGCAAAAGCAAATGGGGGTTGTCATACTAACGCTCCTTGATGCGATCATATAAGGAAGACCGAGAAACCACACAAGCTAGAACCCGACCAGGCTCCGAAACATCTAACTTCACGAATTGATTAGCCAAGGACTGAATATCGGATGCAAGCGCTCTCTCACCAACATGAATAAATACAAGGCTACCCATACTCACCGCCTTCCTACTCAAGGCATCGTCCACCACATTGGCCTTCCCGGGATGATACAAAATGGTAATATCATAGTCCTTTAGCAGCTCCAACCATCTCCGCTGCCTCAAATTTAGATCCTTTTACTTGAACAAGTGTTAGAGACTCCGATGATCCGTAAATACCTCACATGACACACCGTAGATATAATGCCTCCAAATCTTCAATGCATGAACGGTGGTATCCAACTCCAAATCATGAACATGATAGTTCTTCTCATGAGGCTTTAACTAGCGTGAAGCATAAGCAATCACTCTACCTTCCTACATCAAGCCACACCCAATACAATATGAGAAGCAACACAATACACTGTATAAAAACCCGATACTGTACTCAATAAGTAACAAGACTCAACACAATACAACCGACCCAATGTACTCAATTAGTAATAGGACTAACCTTGGGCTGTAAGCAGTGACGAGCTCAGATAGGTACAATCGACATCCAGATTATAACAGTATATGTATGATAGGAAAATGACAATAATATCTCAGAGAAAACTCATAATCAGTTTGTACACAATACAAAAATATAGACATGCTTTCAGGTTTAACAGTTTAAGCTCAACACGGATAAAATATGCAAAGTATGACTGATATGAGGAATGTTACATCTCTATATCTACATGTCAAATGTGCATGTCACATGTAATGTATCACAATGATAATTTCACGTACTCACACTCTCAGAGTACTCAATCTAATTGTCTCAACTCTCACTCATCGCACTTAGTCACTCAGCACTATACAGTACCAAAACTCACTGCTGGTATGTCAGACTTCGGAGGGGCGAATCCTACCTAAGCATTGAAAAAACGTGCTGTGGGGCACAACCCAATCCTATCATGAATCAATAATACCTGCTGCGGCGTGCAATCCGATCCCATCATGAATAAATAAACCCACTATGGTATGCAGCCCGATCTTATCACTATCACTCACAATCAGGCCCTCGACCTCACTCAGTCATCAATCTCTATAGTCCCTCGGGCTCACAACACTCATGTCAATCAACCCAAAACAATGATATATGATGTAATAATAAATGGTAACAGAGACTGAGATATTATATAAAATTGATGAAGGCGAGTGAGTACATAACTGCAATTTAAGCAAATAACTCAACAATAAAGAACGACCTATGTGGGTCCCAACAATACCAACATATAGCCTAAACATGATTTCTAACATAAATTATATCTCAAATTCTCTAACACATGGAGAACACATGAATAATATCAAGGTTAGATAACTACACAGTTCTACGGAATCAATCGAGTCACAATTACTATGGTGCACGCCCACATGCCCGTCACCTAGCATGTGCATCACCTCAACCCCAACCGCATACCATGTAGTTCAGGGATTTATACCCTAAATATAAAGTTTAGAAGTATTACATACCTCAAGCCGCGCAAATCCCTACTCCAACAAGCCCTTGCCTTGCGAATCGAACTCTGAACGACTCTAATCTAGCCACAAACAATTTAATACAACCAACACAAGCTATAGGAATCAATTCTATATGGTAAAGCTAGGTTATTTAACAAAAGTCAAAAAGTCAACCCAAAAAGTTAACCCCGGGTCCACGTCTCAGAATCAGACAACATTAACAAAATCCGAATACCCATTCAACAACAAGTCCACCCATACCAAAAGTACTCAATTCTGATCTCAACTCGACCTCCAAATCCTCAAATTAAAGTCTATAAAGTTTCTACAATTTTCCACAATTGATTCATGTATATTAACAAAATCCGAGTTTGAATCATACCCCAATCAATTCCTTGAAAACCATCGTTCCCCTAATTAAAACTCCCTGTATGTTCTTTTACTATTTTATGACTTGCGGGGATGATTAGTTCGGGTTTGGAAGGGTTTGGGTTGAAATCGGAATACTTAGTTCCTTAATATTAGCTTAATATGGTTAAGTTTGACTTGAGTCAACGTTTTGAGTAAACGAACCCGAAACTGGGATTTGACGGTCCCAATATGTTTGTATGATGATTTTGAATTTTGGTATATGTTCGGATGAGGTTTCGGATGACCCGGGAGCATTTCAACGCTTAATATTGAAAGTTGTCTCATTGAAGGGTTTTCAAGTTCTTTAAGTTTGGGTTGGAGTAGGTTTTGGTGTTATCGAGGTCCGTTTGGGATTCCAAGCCTGGGAATAGTTTCGTATGGTGTTTTAAGACTTGTACGCAAACTTTGGTGTCATTCCTAGTATTTTAAGTATGATTCGGCGCGTTCGGAGTAAGTTGGAAGAATTTGAAGTTCATAAGTTTGATTTGGTTTGGGGTGCTATTCTTAGTTTTGATGTTGTTTTACGTGTTCCTAGAGTTCGAGCGAGTCCGTATTATGATTATGAACGTGTTAGTATGTTTGGACGAGGCCGCGGGGGCCTCGAGTTCTATTCGGACAACGTGCGGAATATGGTGAAACTTGGAAGGAGGGCCGAAGCAGCAGGGGTTCTGGTGCAATCGCACATGCGAAGGATCTGCCATAGGTGTGAGCTCGCAGAAGTGAGACAATGACCGCAGAAGCGGCCTGGCATAGACTGGCCAATGGTCACAGCAGCGGAGCAAGTGCCGCATATGTGAACGCGCATGTGCGAGGAAGCCAATCGAAGAAGCGGAAGGGTGCCCGCGAGCCTGGGTTCGCAGATGCTACACATTCGCCGCAAGAGCGGGCTTGCAGAAGAGAGGCTTTTCCAGCAGAAGTGAGAATGGAAGACCTGGGCATGCTCCGCACCTACAATGATTTTGTCTGCAGAAGCGGATCTGGAGGTGCGACAGTGTGATCGCAGGTGCGAAAATGGCCGAGGAGGTGAGGTCCATTTAATGTCGGGACTTAGGCTTTTTGGTTCATTTCTTTAACTTGTTGGATGATTTTTGAGCTTTTGGAAGATGGGTTTTCACCTAGCACTTTGAGGTAAGTAATTTCTACGCAATGGGAGTGCCACGGCCTAATTTCACCTATAGGCTGTGATGGCGCCCAACGTCGCCATTAGGCAAGCCAACGGTGAACTAGCCATGTATTTATTCTTTTTAACAATTTCGTAATAGTTGCTTTTTATTTATTAAGTAAGTAAACGTGAAATATGTAATAAAATAAAATGTAAACTAATATAAGAACAAATGTGGTAAAACAAATACTCAAAAGACATCAAATGTCTAGTAGCGTAATCCCAAGACCTGGTGTCACAAGTTTATGAGCTTTAGTAGAATATACAAAACACTAAACTACTGTCTGAAATAGAGTAGACAGAATGTAATGCAAAAGAGAGACTCTGGGTGCTGCAAAACGGATTCGGAAAGTAGCTCGCCACTAAGCCTCGAGGGTATAGTGTGCGCGTGTCGGTATGACTGCTAGATGCACCTGCCTCAGATCCTACACGATTAGTGCAGAAGTGTAGTGTGAGTGCATAAACAACATGTACCTAGTAAGTATCCAGTCTAACCTTGAAGAAGTAGTGACGAGGGGTCGACGTCGACACTTACTATGGGGTAACAATAAAATACAGAAATGCTAAACATGCATAGACTATGTGAATAATAATATTAACACAATGGCAGCAGTGATTAGATGATTCTTTAAATAACAGTAAATTCCAAATGCTTTTCACTAACATTGTACTAATTCCAAATAAATTCCGACTAAATAAATAAATTATAACTTCTCAAATCATCAAATAATATCATGTGTATTCGAGCTTCAAGCATTAACACACATGATTTATGCTGAGGTCGTACGACCCGATCCAGAATAATATGTACACTGTCGAAGGTCAAGTGGCACAAAGCATAGATACATCTATTATACTGCCGAGGCATTCGGTCCGCTCAACAAGAAGAGAGATTACTTTATGAACATCCGATTTAAAAGCTATTATAAGGCTAATACACAAAGCAGCTCAATCATTACTAACGGTCAAGTGACCCGCCAAAAATCAAGCAAGTGAAATTCGATCTTTACAAATCCTTTAACAAGTTTCAATATAATTTAAGCACTTTAACTAACAAATATGGTGCAAACATCACAAGTATCTCATGATTTGGGTCTTAAACTACCCGGACTTAAGCATAATTAGTAGCTACGCATGGACTCTCGTCACCTTGTGCGTACGTATCCCCCACACTTAAAATCAAATAGCAATTTAAATCACATATGGGGTAAATTCCCTCTTACAAGGTTAGGCAAGAGACTTACCTCTCCTCAAAGCTGACTTTCCGGCCACAAATTCACTCTAAGGACCCAACTTGGTGCCGAACAATCTGAAGCTAACCAAATGTTATGTAAACTAATCAATACATGCTCAAAAGATAATAATTTAGCTATTAGAGTAATTACCCAACCCAAATTGGAAGAGTCCTAAAATTCACCCCCGGGCCCGCGTGCCCAGATTTCGGAAATTGTCAAAGATAATTGTTACCCATAACCTCACGAACTCAAATATATAATTTTCACCCAATTTCATAATTATTTGCATAGTTAAATCTCATTTTTATCAAAACCTAAATTTATTAACTAAACCCACAATTTCTACACTTTATATGCTAAGAATCTACCCAAAACTACATGTATTAAACTCATCTCATATAGAAATTAATTACCTCAAAGTTCCAGGTGAAAACCCCTCTTCAAAGAGCCCCAAAATCGCCTAAGGGATGAAAGATATGAGCTAAACTTTCCTAAGTCCCGGCATAAAAAGACCTCATTGCCTCCAGCGATTCCGCTTATGCGGACCTTGGGTAGCACCTGCGACGCCGCTTCTGTGGACAAAGCTCCACTTCTACCGAAGACACCCAGCCCAGCTTTGGGCGCACCTGCGGAAAGGGCACCGCACTTGTGAGCCTGCTTCTTCGGCTTGCCCCTTGCCCCCGCGGCCTTCCCCGCTTCTGCGATCAATTCCTTCGTACCTGTACGTTCACAGGTGCGGCTCCTATTTCGCTTCTGCGATCACTGGCCAGCCCAAGCCTGGCCGCTTATGTGGAAATAAGCTCACTTCTTCGTGCTCGCACATACAACAGGTTTTTCGCAGGTGCGATTGCACCAGAACCCTGCTACTTCAGCCTCTCTTCCAAGTCCAAACGAGTTCCGCGCATTGCCCGACTGGCATCCAAGGCCCCTGAAGCCTCGTCCAAACATAACAACAAGTTTGAAATCATAAAACGGACTCTCTCAAACCCTCTGACCACGTGAAATAACATCAAAACTAAGGATTGCACTCCAAATTTAATTAAATCAACTTATGAACTTCAAGTTCTTCCAACTCACTCCGAACGTGCCGGACCATACTTAAACTACTCGGAATAATACCAAATTTTGTGTGCAAGTCTTAAATCACCATATGGAGTTATTCTTGGGCTCAGAATCTCAAACGGACCTCGATATCAATAAAATATACTTCAAACCAAATTTAAAGAACTTTAGAATCTTCAATGCGCCAACTTTGAACTTTGTGCGCCGAAATGCTCTCGGGTTATCCGAAACCCGATCTGAACTTACGCCCAAGTCCAAAATTACCATACAAACCTGTTGGGACTTTCAAATCCCGGTTTCGTGGTTGTTTATTGCAATTGTTGACTCAAGACAAATTTAACCCTTTTAAGCTAATATTAAGGAATCAAGTGTTCCGATTTCAACCCGAACCCTTCCAAATCCCGAACTAACCATCCCCGCAAGTCATAAAACTGTAAAAGCATATACATGGAGTCGTATTTAGGTGAACGAGGTTCAATAAAGAAAAAGACCGGTCGGATCATTACAAGGAGTCTAATAAATTCATTTTTGTTAGATTCTTAACATATAAATTATAGAAATTGTGGGTTTAGTTGAAAAACCTAGGTTTTGATAAAAATGAAATTTAACCATGAAAATGATTATGGAATTAGGTAGAAATTATATATTTGAGTTCATGAGATTATGGGTAACATTTATCTTCGAACATTTCCGTAATCCGGGCACGTGGGCGTGCGGGTGAATTTTAGGAATCTTCCAATTTGGGTTAGGTAATTACTCTAATAGTTAAATTATGAAATTGTGAGTGTATATTGATTAATTTATATAATATTTGACTAGCTTCGAATTGTTTGGCACCAAGTTGATACTTTATAGTGAATTCGTGGGCTGGAAAGTGAGCTTTGAGGCGAGGTAAGTCTCTTGGCCTAACCTTGTAAGAGAGAATTTACCCCATTGGTGTTTTAAGCTATTTATCCCATAGGTGTTTATTGACGACATTTTGGTGTACTCCCAGAGTTGGGAGGATCATGAGCAGCACCTGAGGACTGCGCTTCAGACCTTGAGAGAAATATTGTATGCAAAATTTTTGAAGTGTGAATTGTGGCTAGAGTCACTGAATTTTTGGATCATGTAGTGTTGAGTGTGGGGATCAAGGTAGATATGAAGAATATTGAAGCAGTGCAAAGTTGGCTTAGACCGTCCTTAGCTACGGAGATCCGGATCTTTCTTGGCTTGGCGGGGTATTGTCGTCAATTTGTAGAGGATTTCTCGTCTATTGTAGCACCTATGACCAAGTTGACCCAGAAGGGTGCTCCTTTCAGGTGGACCGAGGATTGTGAGGAGATCTTTCAAAGGCTCAAGACTACTTTCACTACAACCCCAGTGTTAGTGTTGCCTATACGATCGAGGTCTTATACGGTGTATTGTGATGCGTCGCGCATTGGTCTTGGTGCGGTGTTGATGCAGGACGGTAGGGTGGTTGCCTACGCGTCTAGGCAACTGAAGGTGCATGAGAAGAACTATCCTGTCCACGACCTCGAGTTAGCAGCTATTATTCATGCCTTGAAGATCTGGAGACACTATTTGTATGGTGTCCCTTG
Source organism: Nicotiana otophora (assembly GCA_000715115.1). Classification (NCBI taxonomy): domain Eukaryota; kingdom Viridiplantae; phylum Streptophyta; class Magnoliopsida; order Solanales; family Solanaceae; genus Nicotiana; species Nicotiana otophora. The sequence continues at coordinate 53,498 of AWOL01S0087381.1, forward strand.
TGAGGTCTTCACTGATCAATGGAGTCTACAACATTTATTTAAATAGAAGGATCTTAACTTGCGGCAGCGGAGATGGTTGGAACTGCTTAAGGATTATGACATCACCATCGTGTATCATCCCGAGAAGGCTAATGTGGTGGCCGATGCCTTAAGTCGCAAGGCAGAGAGTTTGGGCAGTTTAGCATATCTACCAGTAGCAGAGAGGCCTTTAGCCTTGGATGTTCAGGCTTTGGCCAACCAGGTTTTCAGATTGGATGTTTCCGAGCCGAGCAGAGTTTTGTCCTGTGTGGTTTCTCAGTTTTCTCTTTATGATCGTATCATAGAGCGTCAATATGATGACCCTCATCTGCTTGTCCTTAAGGACACGGTTCAACAAAGTGATGCCAAGGAAGTTACTATTGGAGATGATGGTGTATTACGGATTCAGGGCAGGCTATGTGTGCCTAATGTGGATGGTTTGCGTGAGTTGATTCTCCAGGAGTCTCATAGTTCGCGGTACTCCATTCATCCAGGTTCTGCGAAGATGTATCAGGACTTGAGGCAGCACTATTGGTAGAGGCGGATGAAGAAGGACATAGTGTAATATGTAGCTCGGTGCCTAAATTGTCAGCAGGTGAAGTATGAGCATCAGCGACCGGGTGGATTGTTTCAGAAGTTAGAGATTCCAGAGTGGAAATGAGAGCGGATCACTATGAATTTCGTTGTTTGGCTCCCACAAACTTAGAGGAAGTTCAATCCAGTTTGGGTGATTGTGGATAGATTGAACAAGTCAGCTCATTTCATTCCTATGCTTACTACTTACTCTTCGGAGCAGCTGGCTCAGGTTTACATTCGCGAGATTGTCAGGCTTCATGGCGTACCGGTATCTATCATCTCTGACTGGGTTATGCAGTTTACATCGTGGTACTGGAGAGCCGTACAACATGAATTGGGTACTCGGTAGAGTTGATTACAACCTTTCACCCTCAGACGGACGGAAAGTCCGAGAGCACTATTCAGATATTGGAGGATATGCTTCATGCGTGTGTGATGGATTTTGGGGATGATTGGAATCAGTTCTTTCCACTGGCGGATTTTTCTACAACAATAGTTATCAGTCAAGCATTCAAATGGCCCCTTATGAGGCTTTATATGGTAGGTGGTGCCAGTCTCCAGTGGGTTGGTTCGAGCGGGGCGAACCTAGAGTATTGGGTATAGAATTGGTTATTGATGCCTTGGAAAAGGTTAAATCGATTTAGGATCGACTTCGTACAGCCCAGTCTAGGCAGAAGAGTTACGCGGATCGGAAGGCTCGCTACGTTGTATTCATGGTTGGCGAGCGGGGTTTGCTCCAGGTTTCGATTATTAAGGGTGTTATGAGGTTCGGAAAGAAGGGCAAGTTGAGCCCTAGGTATATCGGACCTTTTGAGATTTTTGAGAGGGTTGGAGAGGTGGCTTACAGACTTGCACTACCACCTAGTCTCTCTGTAGTTCATCCAGTATTCCAGGTTTCCATGCTCCGGAAGTATCACGGCAATCCGTCCCATGTGTTAGATTTCAGCTCAGTCCAGTTGGACAAAGATATATCTTATGTTGAGGAGCCAGTGGCCATTTTGGATAGGCAGTTTCGAAAGTTGAGGTCAAAGAATATTGCTTCAGTGGAGGGGTCATACAGTCGAGGAGGCGACTTGGGAGACCGAGCATGATATGCGCAGCCGTTATCATCATCTTTTCACCACTTCAAGTATGTCTCTATACTCTTTCGAGCAAGAACATTTGTTTTAAGAGGAGGAGGATGTAACGACTCGGCCGGTCATTTGGAGAGTATTAGCCCCGAACCCCTATTTATCGCTCCCTCTATTTCATTTTTGGATTATGTGACTTGCCGGGAGGATTTGTTTTTGGTTCGGAGTGAAATGGGACACATAGTCCTTAAATTGGGAGTTTAAGTTCTAGGAATTCGACAGTAGTTTGAACTGTGTGAAGATGACTATGAAATGGAGTTTTGACGGTTGCAATCACACCGTAGGGTGATTTTGGTCTTAGGAGTGTGTTCGGATGTTGAATTGGATGTCCATAGGTCATGACGAGTGCGTACACAGGCTAATTATTGAAATTCCGGTTCTTGCTGAATAGTCTTCTTTTGAATTCCTTAACTGAGTTGCCTTGGCATGTGTAGTTGTCATGTTTATCCTAGTATCGCATGTCTACGTGTATAGCTGTCATTTTTGTGCAACATGCTTTTTCACGACCCAAAATCCACTATAGGCTGTGATGGCGCCTAATGCCGCCGTCAGGCAAGCCAACGATGATTGATCCACTTAATTACTCATTTTTATTCCTTTTGAAATCATAATTTCCATTAATTAAATAGTATGAAATAAATTTACAGGATGAAACAATGATAATTACGTGAACTACCATAATAAATATCCAGTAGGAACCCCTAAAATCCGGTGTCACAAGTGCATGAGCATCAACTAGGAAATATGATAAAATACAACATCTGTCTGGAATACAAATTAGACAGGAGAATGTAAATAAATATGATGGAGACTCTGTGTGATGCTGACTCGTAACATGGGATGCAGCTCACCTAAGTCCCCGCAATAGTCGCGCTTCTGCACCCACAAGACCACTAGACATATATGTACCTGTACAAAATGTGCAGCAATTGTAGCATGAGTACGTAAAATAACGTGTACCCAATAAGTATCTAGTCTAACCTCAAAGAAGTAATGACGAGGAGTAGACTTCAACACTTACTATGGTCTAACAATAAAATACTAAAATTATAATTAAGCATGGATTATGTAAATACAGTTGAAAACTCAATAACAAGAAATAAATAAACAATTCTTTCACTGATAGTAAATCCCAAATTAGTTTCCATCATTTAACAAATTAATCTCTCAGGCCAATGAAACAATATCAATTATAATTTGAATCCAAGAATTATTACGCACGAATTATACCGAGGTCGTACGGCCCGATCCAACATACAAATATATAAATTGTGCACTGCCGAGGGTCGACCGACATGAACCATAGATGCATCAATCTGCTACCGAGGCATTTGGCCCACTCCACAATAAGAGAAAATACTTTATAAACAACCGATTCAAGATAATTACGAGGCTAATATTCAAAGAAACACCAATTCTCATTAACGATCAAGTGACCTGTCCACAACTCAAGTAAATGAAGTTTAACCTTTTACAATTCTTTTATCAAGTACCAATATGATTTAAGCAATTAAATTAACAAGTAGGGTGCACATATCGCAAGTATAACCTGATTTGAGTCCTAGACTATCTGGACATAAACATAATTAGTAGCTACGTACGGACTCTCGTCACCTCGTGCGTACGCAACCCTCACAAATAGAAGCACATATTAAATCAATTCACCTATGGGGTTAATTTGCTCCGAAGTTCCATAACCGGCTCCAAAGCTTTTCTAGCAACTCAAACCGGAGCCCGTCGCTCCAAAACTATTAAATAAATATGCAATTCCATGAACATATACTCTAATACTCATAATAAAACAATTTATAACAATTTCCAACTCCGCTCGGAAAACTGATAAAGTCACCCTCTGTCCCACGTGCCCGAATTTTAACATTTCCGAAGATAATCATTACCCATAATACTACGAACTCAAATATATGATTTATTCTCAATTCCATGTCCAATTTCGTGGTGAAAATAAAAAACTACCGATTTCTAGGTTTTCCTTCAAAATCCAAAATTTCTACAAATTCTCATGTCTAAATCCATATATGAATCTTGTATTTAACTCACAATACACGGGAATCACTTACATTGACATAGATGATGAAAATATCCCCTTGAAGCTCTCCAAAATCGCCCAAACCAAGAGAGAAATGAGAGAAAATGGGGCAAATCCCGTTTTTAGAAGAATCTTCTGCCCAGACGATTTTCACATCTGCGGCACCGCTTCTGCGGTCTACCATCTGCTTCTACGGAGTTCACTCTTGCCGACCAACCGCTTCTACGGTCTACCATCTGCTTCTACGGAGTTCAGTCTTGCCGACCAACCGCTTCTGCGGTCTCAACCCCGCTTCTGTGGGTGCGCATCTGCACAAAAGCGTCCGCTTCTGCGGACCAACCTCCCCACTCATTCCCACTTCTGCGCCAATTGCACTGCATCTGCGGACACACCGGTGCAGAAAGGACCACGCACCTGCGACCTTTTCATGCTTCCTACTTGACTTCTTCTACGGTCTCCTTCTCGCTTCTGCTGGCTCGCATCTGCGGTGCCCACTCCGTAGGTGCGATTACACCAGCAAATGCCAACTTCAGCAAAATTCTTTAAGTTTCAAACTTGATCCGTTAGCGACCCGAAATCCACCCGAGGCCTCCCGGACCTCAACCAAACATACCAACACGTCCTATAACACAATACAAACTTATTCGATCCCTCAAATTACCTCAAACAACATCAAAACCACAAATCGCATATGGATCCAAGCCTAATGAACTTTGAAACTTCTAATATCTACAACCGACGTCGAAACCTATCAAATCACATCCGATTGACCCCAAATTTTGCACACCAGTCACAAATGACACCATAGACCTACTCCAACTTCAAGAATTGGAAACCGAACCCGATATCAAAAAGTTCACTCCCGGTCAAACTTTCCAAAACCACAAAATTCAAATGTTTTACCATATGACCTTGGAATGACCTACGGACCCCCAAATCCACATCCGGACGCGCCCCTAAGACCACAATCAGCATATGGAACTATTCCCAGGCTCGGAATCCCAAACGTACATCGATAACATCAAAATACACTTCAACCCAAATTTATAAAATTCTTCCAATATGCTAACTTTCCATAATAAGCACCGAAATGCCCCCGGGTCACCCAAAACCTAATCCGGACATACGCCCAAGTCCAAAATCATTAGAGGAACCTATTGGAACTTTCAAATCCCGATTTCGAGGTCATTTACTCAAAAGTCAAACCTTAGTCAACTCTTCGAATTAAAGCTTTCGAAATGAGAATTTTTATTCCAAATCAACTCCGAACTTCCCGAAATTTAATTTCGACCACACGTACAAGTCAAAATACCTGAAGTGAAGCTATCCAAGGCCTCAAACCACCGAACAATGTGCTAGAGCTAAAAACGACCGGTCGAGTCGTTATATTCTCCCCCACTTAAGTATACGTTTGTCCTCGAATGTGTTAAGAACTGCCCCGGAGTTTTCTAAAATCACTGTTCAAAACCTCGTGCACCTACCCATGCCACCACAACCCAGTTTAGCACATTAGCTCGAGCCAGTCTAAACATCCTCCCTAGTATTTAGTCAAATAAGCCTTAGAGCCAAATTCCAACATCCGAAATCCTCTACCAGGCCTGCTTTCAACATACGGACACCGTATCAGTCACTACACCCTGTACCAAAACATGATCGTATACCCTACTGAATTCGTCGCACCGTGCACCACATAATTCACATGACCATAATAACATCCTCTGACAACAATAACCGAAATTTCACGAATTAGATGCCCACAACACACTTCATGGCGCATATAAGTCTTGTTCCAACTCTTGCAATACTGCTACGATGGAAGGGATGCATAGAAATTTACAACCACCTACCGAATCAACGAATCATTGAGTTTCTCCTCCTGACAAGAACCATTACCTCATTCTGAACTAAATAACTATATGTTCCCTATAATATGCCTTATATAAATCCGATCGCACTAATCCCAGGTCCAATAATCTCGTCTCACCCAGTACACGCTGCTCCAACAATAAGCTACCGCAAACACTATCTAAGATTTCATATGACACCATCAATGCGCCCACAAGATACAACTGATATATGACACATAAGGAAGAACGAACTCTGGAAAAGAACTATCCAGCCAGTGTAACGAATAAAACGGCCATCAAATACTATGAGCCTTTCTCAGAGGTAATAAACATGACACACAAAATGAATATAAAGAATCGTGCTTAACATCTTACTGTTACGGCGTACAACAAACATGGAGATATTGCGGCGTTCAACCCGATCCACACAACATACCCATGGCAGCGTGCCACCTGATCTAAACAATATACCTTTGGCGGCGTGCCACCCGACCCGCACATGACAATCTAAAGCAAACACACATCAAGTCGTAACGCTTATACTCACGAAATGTACAAATATCAACCTCAAGCACACCAAGTGCATAATACAAATCATGGGGAGATGGATAGCGCCGTATGCTATGAAACTCAAGCACAACTAAGGTGCGATATGTGACCTACATCTCGAGAGCTATCCTGTTCACATAAGACTACAGCTGCGTGGGACCTCAACACATGTGCGAATAATCAAGCTATCTCACAACCCATATGGCACAATAGAGTATTACATGAAATAACTGACGATGAAAATAACATCCAACATCCGAAGACTCCTCCATAAGAAACGTTATGCTGAATGAACCCACCTGGCCAGGTGTAGAGCACACGTCCACATTTAGATCCATCAACGGACCTCAAGCCGATTCTAATCATACCATACTGGGCAAATAACCTTTCAAGGACCCACAATGACTTATTCATGACGCGTAAGAACAATCGTCTAATTCAGAAGAACTTACACGGTCCACAACCCAAGGAATAGAATGCCTCGCATGCATCAACTCTCGCATTTGCGATATTATCATAACCTCCATACTTGGTTTCAATCTATAACAATCAAGTGACTAACATGTCACTCTTATACAAATCCCCCATGGGGTACGCTCCCACGACCTTCCACTCAGGTAGCAAGGTCCGCACATCCATACCACCAACCGTTCAAATTTTGTAAAACGAATCAAAAATCCGCAAGTCAATACACAAAGCCTCTTCCACAGAACACCATTTTCACGTGACACTAAAGAAAATGTCATCTTACTCTAAACATTTGAATTTCACACCTGCTTATCTGATCCATTCACATTCTTGTAAGCACTGAACCGCAACCTTGATTCTCAACTTCCAATCCCCATGCCGCTCACTGCACCTATCAGGCTGCTATACGAGATTACTAGGACTCATCATAACTCCTGCACTACAAGTAAAATAAACACTTCCTTGTCTAGAAATCTTTTCACTCAGCTCATTTCAGAAGAACCAACGCAATATGCAACTGAATTCTCAAACCGCAGAAAATACAAACCTCGAGTCGTGATCTAATCCACCATAACTCTTCCGGAATCCATTTACACAATAAAGCTATTCGAATCAAATACCTCTCAAATCAACCATGTTGTGGTGGCGCTCAAGCACAAGTGTACAACCACAAACTATATGTATAACTTCACGCTGAAGAAACTGATCACTACCATGATCATACTAATTCAACCATTACTACTTGACCCAACTTCTTCCAATTTATTCTCGACATGCCTTAGAAATAATAATAGCTCCATTCAAATGTAATGAACCAAAATCCGCACTCGTCCCGAGTGACCCGCATCACGAGACCACATCGTCTTATTACTGATGAATCATCTCATATTCTTCTTACGCGTACAATAGCATCTGCAACTGGTTCACCCATTCTGCAAGACCTTCTACGAATCCGAAACTATTTCCTCCTTTCCTCCAATACTACACTGCATACCCAATGATAACATAGAACATCCCAAGTCCTTAGGCACTGCACTTAAATGCTTGAGCCCACTAGGACCACTGTTGAGAGCCACCCACTCTGACTTGGTCCCGAATGTAAGCCAAACTTTAATGCAGTGTTAGCGCAGCAACACCCTATCAAAGAAGCACCCGATTGAATTCTTTTCCCTTGTACATTACATCTACCAGAAGCAAAAACTCCAAGTCTTCCCAGAACCTGAACATGAATCGATAAGGCTAAGTATAGCACACATTCCTCAAATCCTTTGCTCGAATTACCACTGATGTGTTTCTTTCCTTAGTCATAATAACCCACCAATACACCGATGATCAGACACCGCACAAGCAGACAACCACATGATCCAGCCATAGATGGTTGAGCTCCCTCACTTAGCTTGAAGCTACAATTTTATAACGTTGGAACCCACCAAGATTCCTCCTTCCCAATTACCATGATCTCGCATAATCAACCCACCAAATTTCTCGAAATCTTTCTGTTAAACATTTCATGAACATTCTGAATCACTAGACATATTCACATATTCGACATCTTACCGGATATCCAGTAGAATTATTCGTATAAGCTTCATCAACACCATGCAACCGCTAACCTGCTCACAGGAGATAACCCACCTGTGGAAATTCCATGTCGACATCTTCCAACGGCCCTACACTGGGTACAATTACAACGAAATCAGTAAACCCTCCTGAGCCCGTGCACATTCACCAGCTGTATAAGTATTCTCCTTCCCCATTGACATCAACTGAACGTCCGACAGTACTTTTCATCCCGAAATCACATTGCATCCAAATCAATAATCAAGCCTTCACACCCTCTCCATTTCAAGCAAACTCTTTCCTGCCATATAAAATGTTCCTCACTACAATAGCCACCATCCCAAATATAATTCGTAGGCCTAGTCACTGTCCACCATGATTCCCAAATTTCTCTAAACTCCTCTCAAGGCACGCGGCTATCCTTCCACGGAACCCATATGCTAATCAGCCACTCTTACTCGGTTAGATCATCTGTTAGTAATTCAACCACCGCGGGACACCTCCCGCCATGTCCTTCCTCATTCTTCGCTGCCCAAATGTTGCCTCAAATCAAATCCATACCTGTAGCACCGGAACCAGTGAATTGCTACCAACTCTAAACCTCCTAGAAGATCATCTTTCTTGAGCTATCAACATTAGAAATACCGATTTAATTTTGAATCGATGCACACCGCTATCTCTGACGACCGCTTCCCCAGCGTGCTTTCACAATACCCTGCCCAAAGACGAAATGAAGAAGACCATAACACCGGCAAACTTAATACATACTAACAAGGACAACGACACCACATCACAGATAAAAATTTGACCACGATCGAAAATAATAAGTCTCGTTACTCCATCAACCCAAACCTGAATATTCATAGTCCTATTGCCTTTCCTTTGCTGGAAATAAATGTTGAACCTCTAAATCATGATCTGAGAAATCTCCTTTCAAGTCATTCACTGCCTCAACACATAAAAAAACACCCCACCATTACACCAACACTATGCAATAACAACGTCTGAACATCATAGCAATCTGTGCGTAGCCTCGACCCCATCGAAAATATATCTACTGAGCAGAAATGACAGAATATCCTTCCGCAAGAAGACAATATTAACTTTCTCGAATGCGCAGGGAGAAACATCTTGCTACACGTCTGTAGTACCACTACAACTCCTCTATGGCTAACTGACACCAGTGCCCAACACCGTACAAGAATGAATAAGAAGGAAATAAAGGCATAAGCCTCGAAGGAATCAAATCGCATGATGAGGAATCAAGAAGGGAAGTGATCCTAACAGCCCTATAGCCTGTCAAAAATAAGTATAGACGTCTCTGTACCAATCCGCAAGACTCTACTAGACTTGCTCATGACTCGTGAGAGCCAAGTGAACCTAATGCTCTGATGCGAAGCTGTCACGACCCAAAATCCACTATAGGTCGTGATGGCGCCTAACGCCGCTATCAAGCAAGTCAACAATATGTGATCCAATTAATTACTCATTTTTATTCCTTTTGAAATCATAATTTCAATTAATTAATAGTACAAAATAGAATTTACAGGGTGAAACAATGATAATTACGTGAACCACCATACTAAACATCTAGTAGGAACCCCCAAAATCCGGTGTCACAAGTGCATGAGCATCAACTAGGAAATATGATAAAATACAACATCTGTCTGGAATACAAATTAGGCAGGAGAATGTAAATAACTCTGATGGAGACTCTGTGTGTTGCAGACTCGTAACATGGGATGCAGCTCACCTAAGTCCCTACAATAGCCGCGCCTATGCGCCTACAAGAACACTAGACATATATGTACCTGCACAAAATGTGCAACAAGTGTAGCATGAGTACGTAAAACAACGTGTACCCAGTAAGTATCTAGTCTAACCTCTAAGAAGTAGTGACCAAGGGTCGACTTCGACACTTACTATGGCTAACAATAAAAAACCGAAATTATAATTAAGCATGGATTATGTAAATACAACTGAAATCTCAATAACAAGAAATAAATAAACAATTCTTTCACTGATAGTAAATCCCAAATTAATTTCCATCATTTAACAAATTAATCTCTCAAGCCAATGAAATAATATCAATATTAATTGGACTCCAAGAATTATTACGCACAGATTATGCCGAGCTCGTAAGGCCCGATCCAACATACAAATATATAAATTTTGCATTTTCGAGGGTCAAACGACATGAATCATAGATGCATCTATCTGCTACAGAGGCGTTCGGCCCGCTCCACGAGAAGAGAAAATACTTTATAAACTGCAGATTCAAGATTATTAAGAGGCTAATATTCAAAGAAACACCAATTCTCATTAACGGTCAAGTGACCCGTCCAAAACTCAAGTAAATGAAGTTTAAGCTTTTACAATTCCTTTATCACGTTCCAATATGATTTAAGCAATTAAATTAACAAGTAGGGTGCAAACATCGTAAGTATAACATGATTTGGGTCCTAGACTACCCGGACATAAGCATAATTAGTAGCTACGTACGGACTCTCATCACCTTGTGCGTACGCTACCCTCACAAATAGAAGCTCATATTAAATCAATTCACATATGGGGTTAATTCTCTCTTACAAGGTTAGAAAAGAGACTTACCTCGCTCCGAAGTTCCATAACCGGCTCCAAAGCTTTTCTAACAACTCAAATCGGGGCCTGTTGCTCCAAAACTAGTAAATAAATGTGAAATCCCATGAATATATACTCTAATACTCATAACAAATCAATTTATAACAATTTCCATCTACGCTCGGAAAATTGATAAAGTCACCCTCGGGCCCACGTGCCCGGATTCCGAAACTTTCCAAAGATAATCATTTCCCATAATACTACAAACTCAAATATATGATTTATTCCCAATTCCACGTCCAATTTCGTGGTCAAAATCCAAAAAAAACTAATTTCAAGGTTTTCCTTCAAAATCTCAAATTTCTACAAATTCTTATGTCTAAATCCATATCTAAATCTTGTATTTAACTCACAATATGCGGGAATCACTAACCTTGATATAGATGATGAAAATATCCCCTCGAAGCTCTCCAAAATCGCCAAAACCAAGAGAGAAATGAGAGAAAATGGGCTAAATCCCATTTTGAAAAGAACCATCTGCCCAGACGATTTTCGCATATGCGGCACCGCTTCTGCGGAGTTCACTCTTGCAAACCAACCACTTCTACGGTCTCAACCCCGCTTCTGTAGGTGTGCATCTGCGCAAAAGCGTCCGCCTATGCGGACCAGCCTCCCCACTCATTCCCGCTTCTGCACCATTTGCACCGCATCTGCGGAAGCGCAGGTGCAAAAAGGACCTTGCACCTGCGACATCTACCTTCTTCCTACTTGACCTCTTCTATGGTCTCCTTCTCACTTTTGCGGGCTAGCATATGCGGTGCCCACTCCACATATGCGATTACAGCAGCACCTGCCAACTTCAGCAATATTCTTTAAGTTCAAAACTTGATCTGTTAAACACTCGAAATCCACCCGAGGCCTCCGAGACCTCAACCAAACATACCAACACGTCCTATAACATAATACAAACTTATTCGATCCCTCAAGTCACCTCAAACAACATCAAAAATATGAATCGCACATGGATTCAAGCCTAATGAACTTTGAAACTTCCAATTTCTACAACCGACGCCAAAACCTATCAAATCACATCCGATTGACCCCAAATTTTGTACACAAGTCACAAATGACACCACGGACCTACTCCAACTTCCAGAATTGGAATACAAATCCGATATAAAAAAGTCCACTCCCGGTCAAACTTTCCAAAAACCTCCAAATTCTAATTTTTCGCCAAATGACTTACAGACCCCAAAATCCACATCCGGATGCGCCCCTAAGACCAGAATCACAATATGGAACTATTCCCAGGCTCGAAATCCCAAATGGGCATCGATAGCATCAAAATACACTTCAACACAAATTTATGAAATTCTTCCAATATGCTAACTTTCCATAATAAGCACTGAAATACTCTTGGCTCACCCAACACCCGATCCGGACATACGTCCAAGTCTGAAATTATCATACGAACCTATTGAAACTTTCAAATCCTGATTCCGAGGTTGTTTAATCAAAAGTCAAACCTTAGTGAACTCTTCCAACTTAAAGCTTCCGAAATGAGAATGTTTTTTCCCAATCAACTCCAAACTTCCCGAAATTTAATTTCGACTACACATACAAGTCATAATACCTGAAGTGAAGCTACCCAAGGCCTCAAACCGTGGAACGATGTGCTAGAGCCCAAAATGACCAGTCGGGTCGTTACATGCTTAGTTAAATTACTTCCTTCCGTGATCTTATGTTAAGTCTTTAACTCTATGATTCCTTGCTGTAAGTTCATTGTTCCATAGGTTATGCGTTGTGTATTTACTTTTGGGACTAGGAAGCAGTACCTCAAGAGATCCCCCTGTCGTGTATTTACCTTTGGGACTACGAGGCGGTACCTTGGGAGATCCCCTGTTGCATATTTACTTTTTGGACTACGAGGCGGTACCTCGGGAGATCCCCCATTGAATATTTACTTTTGGGACTACGAGGCGATACCTTGGAAGATCCCCCTATTGTGTATTTATATTTGGGACTATGAGGCGATACCTCAGGAACGCCCTTGTTGATTTTCTCTATTTGTTGTATTGTTACCTTTCTTAAATTTCCCGTTATTTATTTCGCAGTAGCTTTATTATATTATTATATTTTCTGCCTCATTATCTTTTATTCCAGTAAGGCCCTGACCTAACCTCGTCACTACTCAAACGAGGTTAGGCTTGGCACTTACTGAGTACCGTTGTGGTATACTCATACCACACTTCTGCATATCTTTTTGTACAAATACAATTTCTTCCTACCAGGATAGATACTAGTGAGCTGGATCGTATGTGGAGACTTCAAGGTCTATTTGTCAATGTCGGTAGACCTCGGAGTCCCCCCTCTGTCCTTACTATGTTATTTTCCTTATTCTCTTTAGAATCTGATGTATAGAGACAATTAGTATTTTCTCTTAGAAGCTTGTGACTTATTTCTATCGGGTTTTGGGAGTTGTAATTATTTGAATCGTAGGTTCTATTTATATTTCATGTGTTGAGATATGAGTTCAGTTTTATATTCAGTTATTCTGCAAATTGTTAGGCTTACCTAGTCTTAGAGACTAGGTTCCATAACGATATTCTACGGAGGGAAATTGGGGTTGTGACAATTGATATCTTTTCTGTAGTTGTTTATCCTTAATTGAAGTTATTAATGTCTTTTCCGTAAATGCTTAACCTTAATTGAAGTGAATATTATCTCTTCTGTAATTGCTTAACCTTAACTGAAGTTTTGTTATCCCTTTCATTATTGACTTGTCCTTATTGGGAATCTTTGATTCATGCTATCTCTCTTATCATTGAGTTGTACTTAAGTGGAATCATTGTTACACATTATCCCTCCCCTTGTTGAGCTATTTTTGTTGAAACCATTATTACCTGTGGTATCTTCCATTGTGAGTTCGTTATTCCATTTCCTTGTATTCTGTGGTTCTTGTGTTGATTTACTTGTCACACTCTCATGTTATTGTTGTTGTTGTTAATGTACTCAGTGTTGTTGAGCCGAGGTCTATGCGTGGTTGTGATATTGAAATTGTTTGAGGAAAAGTGGTGGCATATGTGCACATGTGGTGAAAGACCTTATATTGTATTGTTATGTTCTTTGGCACACGTGGTATTATTGAGAGCATTGTCGGGGTGTTCGCACATGAGTTATCCGTGCTATTGTTATTATTGATATTTGCACATGTGGCGTGACAAGGCGGGCTATATATGTGGGTTTGCACATGTGGTGAGACAAGGTGGGAATATTATTATGCTAGTATGGCGAGACAAGGCAGGCATTTACTTTATTGTTGTGCATGTGGCGAGACAAGGTGGGCTATGCCGGGGATGAATTGTGATTCTTGTGATGGCTTGGGGACATTGTTATTGATGATAATTGTGTAGTGGTGTGCCTACGTGGTGTGATGTATGCATTTTACGTTTTGTTGTGTTGTTTTCTTTTTTTTGGCAATTAAGGAATTTCTATTAATCACCAAGTGAAACATTACAAAACCTTATCTGACTTTAAACTCAGTCAGATGTATCTATACAGTATCTCTCCCTATACATCGGTTAACCTCTCATCTAGCCTTGTAACTATTAAAGCAACTAACACAAATAACTATTCAAAATTTTAACTGCTGTAGTGGTCTCCTAGTTCTAGCATTAGCTCTAACATTGCATACACATGCTATAGTTCTTGCTATGTCATCTACATCTCTTTTGGTCTTCTCAAATATTCGATTGTTTATTTTATACCATATCAAGTGGATTATCTCAGCATATACCATCTTGAATGCAGTAGCTGCCTGAGATATGCCCTTAGCATTTTCCATTGCCCATCTCCAATGTTGGTCCCATGATTTCTAACCATGTGGTTGCATCTGAAGCCACATTAGGACCCTGTTCCATATCCTTTGAGCAAAGACACATTCCACAAAAAGGTGGTTTCTGCTCTCATTATGTAATTCACACAAGCTACATACTGTGTCCACTAACATAACCCATTGCACGAGCCTAGCACTTGTAAGTAATTTATATTGGATGAACATCCACATAGTAAACTTAGCTTTGGCTCTTGCTTCATTTCTGAACATAAATGCCTTACATTCCACTCTAGGTAATTACCCAAGTATCTGGTGGTAGAGTTGTCTGATCATGTTGCATTTTCCTTGAGCCATTGTCTCCCTCAGGTCCACTATCTCCCTTGCCCCAATCAGCTTCTGAGCCAAGAAGCCTGTTGAGGAATTGGCATGTTATCCATCAACTAGTTTTTTATATAGTAGGAATGAATCCACCTAACCGACATCTTATCCACCTTATGTGCAAGATCCCAGTGATTTTTAGCAGCAGCAACCTTATTCCATAGTTTCAGGTTGATGAGATTTAGCCCTCCTACACTCTTAGGTATACACATTTTCTCCCAAGACACCAATGATCTTCTTGTGATAACATTAGAACCAGACTATACATAACTCCTACAGTAAGCCTCTATTGTTTTGAGAACATTGCTTGGGATTCAGAACAATTGTGACCAGTAAGCTTGTATACCAAACAGAACTGATTGCACTAGCTGGATCCCTCCTGCATACGATAGTTTTTTTTTGCTGTCCGTGAGGAGATTCATACTACCATTTTCTCTATCAGAGGTTTCTATTGAGCTAGGGACATCTTCTTAGTTGATAAAGGCACTCCTAAGTATTTAACTGGAAGTTCTCCTCTGGGGTAACCAAATCTTAGTTGCATTTCATCTTGCACTGCTTGTGGAACACCTCCATAGTATATAGAACTCTTAGTCTTATTAGTTTGTAGACCTTAGGCTCTATAAAATTGGTTTAGGCATTGTTGAAGCTGAGCAGCCGAAGTTATGTCACCTCTTGCAAATATGAGCAAATCGTCAGCAAAACTGAGGTGTGTAATACCTAGCTTTGAACATCTAGGGTGATATTTATACTACTTCTCCTTTTGAAATCCTTTGAGGCTTCTACTCAAATACTCCATTACAATTGCAAATAGGAAAGGTGAAATGGGATCACCTTGTCTCAGTCTTTTAGCTGCTGGAAAAGGCATTGCAGGCTCTCCATTTACCACAATTGAGCACCTCACAGTCTTAACATAGGTTATGACCCAATATTGAAATCTTTTAGGGAATCCTAGCTCAACTATGACCTGCTCCAGACAGATCCACTCCACAGAATCATAGGCCTTGGTGAGGTCTATTTTGATCATGCATCTAGGGGAAGTGTTCTTCCTTGTGTAAGCTTTGACAAGCTCATGAGCCAATATGATGTTGTCTGCAATCTTTCTCCCAGGAATGAAACCAGGTTGTGCCTCACTAATGATGTTTGGTATAACTGTCTGTAGTCTATTTGCCAGCACCTTTGAGATGATCTTGTATAATATTGTGCAGCAGGCAATAGGTCTAAAATCTCTTGCTGTTGTAGGATTGGATACCTTAGGTACCAATGTAATGGAAGTGCATTTTATGGCTTTATATAGCTTTCCAGTAGTGAAGAAATCCTCAATTTCTCTCACTACATCACTTTTGATCATTGACCATGCTCTATTGAAGAAACAAGAGTTATATCCATCCATTCTTGGGGCTTTATCTTCATGTATTGCACACAGTGTTGCATATATCTCTTCCTCTATTACTTCCACACATAAGCTCAGTTGTTGTTCATGAGTGAGCTCAGGTCCATTTTTCTTAGTCTCTTTGTTGATAGCAGGCAAATATGCAGCAACAGTTCCCATCAAGCTCTTATAGAATTTAACTATCTCTTCCTTAATACTCGTGGGAGTAGCCCGTTTTAATCCATCATCAGTGTAGATCTCTAGTATCTGCTTTCTTTGACTTCTCTATTTCATGACAGCAGAGAAGTTCTTAGTATTAGCATCTCCTAGCTTGATCCATTTCACTCTAGCCTTCTGTTTGAGAATACTTTCCTCAATAAGTGACCATTTCTCCAAGTTCTGTAGGATAGTCTTCTCTTGTAGCAATAGAGAGTCTGAATATCGTAGCCTCATTTCCTCCTAAACTTGAATAAGGTCAGCCCTGGCATTGTTAATTCTCTCAGCAATGCCTTTATACTCAGTAGTATTAAGGCTTTTGAATATAGGTTAAAAGATTTTAGTTTCTTCCAGATGTTCTCCATTTGGTCATCAGCTTCCTTTCTTCTCTACAAAGTGCCAACAATTATCAAACTCATCATGAGAAGCCCATACATTAAAACACCTAAAAGGAATTTTAATGTTAAGTTTCATAGTTTTTATATTGACAAGCATTGGTGAGTGGTCAGAGATTAAAGGTATATCACATTCTGTGGGCACATGTCCCCAGTTCATCATCCAGCTATCATTGCCAAAATTCCTATCAATTTTGCTCACAGTCCTTTCTACTCCTTGTTGATTATTGGACCAGGTATAGTAGTCTCCTTTCCATGGTAGCTCATTCAGTAGAAAATTGTGTATGCAATCAGAAAAGTCAGTTATTTCATTCAGTGTCACAGGGTTGCCATACATCCTGTCTGTTATATAACATAGCATTAAAATCACCCCTATCAACCATGGTTTGTTTGTTTGTGTGTGCAGAGATATCAGCCAGACTTGTCCATAGTTTCTTTCTTTGATCAACTGTATTAAAGCCATATAACAATGTTAGATATGATTCAAATCCATCAAATCTGCCTTTAACTAGGCAGTGTATAATCCGAGCCTCTACTCTTTTAACATCAACACTACACACATTTGGATCCCAAGTGAGCCATATTCTGCCATTCACAACTTTCTGATAATTACACTGCAGAGCCCATCCTGTCAATACGTGTTTATAAAATCTCTTCACATTTGGTTCTTGACTCTTGTCTCAAACAATCCAACTAGTTTAATATGTTTACTCTTCAAGTATGTTAATAGCTCTTTATGCTTGTATCTCTTGTTTACACCCCTAGCATTTCACACCAAATCAGTCATTGAGATACAGAGGGAGGCCTACTTTTTGCTGTAGGCAGGTTATTATTACTCTTTAATCCACCTGTTATCTATGAAATTCTAGTATTCCTCTGTATGCTAGCTGCTAGAGCTGGAAATTCTCTGGGACAACTAAGCTCAAGGCTTTTATGCTCTTGCTCCTCCACTCTGATGTTTTCCTTAGCAGGTTCCTTAATTCTCATCTGGTCCTCCTTGATAAGCAAATCCATCTGCCTTTGATCAGTTTCCTGTTGATAGTGCTCATCAGTTGTAGCTTTGGTAGTCACCATAACCTCAGTTACCTTATCAATCTTGTCACCAGCTGCTTTTGTTCTCCACTCCTGCTTTGGAGATCCACCATCTTTCTGTGCTGGCTGGGTATTTTCTCTTGGTCTTCTCCTTCTCCTTGGCTGCATATAAGCCTGGTTCTCAGCTTCTTTTTGCTTGCAGCAGTAACCTATTTTTGGGCAAACCTCACAGAATTATGGTTTTCAATCATATTAAATCGATTGTTCAAATTGTCTTCCATCTAGTTCCCATACTAAGACACTCGTAGTAAGAGTCCTTGTAATATTTATTTCAATGAGCATACGAGAATAGGAAATCCTTTTTTGTTTTGAGGTACACTCATCAGCATAAGTGGTTTCCCTATTGTACTGGCAATCCTACCCAGCGATTTACCTCCCCAAAAACTCATGGGTAGGTTTGGCAATACCACCCACAGGGGTATTTCCTACAGGAACTCCTTTGTGAAATCAAAATTAACAGTCCATGGCTTTCATATCATTGGTTTGTTATTGATTGTATAAGGCCCAGAATATAAAAGTTCATGCATATCACTTGTAGTCTGAAAATTGATAACATAATATCCTTCCTCGTGGTAAAACACCTCTGGTTCAACAACTCGATTCCAGCTCTGTTTCACAAACCTATGCATATGGTTATACCCAGTGTCTCTCCAATTACATACGCAATCAGTGCACTCTTTCATTTTTGGATTTATCTATCAACATCATCCTTTTCCAGTTGAACAACAACTTTCCCCTCAACAATTGCAGGAGGAATGTAATCTAATTTTAAACCGTTTTCAAAGATACGATTACCTGCAAATAGGGATGTCCATGCAATTTGCTTTTCCTTGTTCTCAATTATTGGTTCCAGATCTGGGACACCCTTACTCGTACTCACCTGCTTTGTTGTCTTTACTGGTGTAATCTCATTTTATACGCTTAGAGACAGGCTAGTGCTCAAATCCAGCTTCTTAGCGGTGTGATGCACACTTGATTCCACTTGTTTCTTCTTCAAATTTGGCAATGAAACATGAGTAGTCGCCGATTGTGTCACATTTGATTTTTCCAGCTGCATGTGAGCTTCAGCTGCTTTACCTATAGTAGCTAAAGGTTTCAACCTAGGTCGTCTACGACCTCGACCTCTTCCCCTAGCCATAACTACGGTGGGCATATGTTTAACTAACGTTTGTTGAGGGCATGAGAGCTAGAGAGAGAAAGCAGACCTTAATTATATTGTTGTGTTGTTTCCTATGTGCCATTTGTTGTCTCTACTCTTACATGTTGACTCAAGTTATGGTAGAGAACTTGCACAAGCATACATGTAATTAATCACTCATATTAGTTTGAGAAGATGAACCCTGATGTCTATTGAGCATTTACATATATTCTCGTATACTTGCCTTCTGTGTGAGACTTATTCTTCTAGCACATGATTTGTCCGTGCGGTCAAGATCATTATTATTGGTGGCACGTGAGTTATCTATGCGGGTATGAGATATTATCACTCCCTTGGCACGTGAGTCGTCCGTGCAGTTATGAATTGTAATGTGAGCACAAGCTTCCAAGTGATTAGGGTTCATGAGTTGGGACCCGTGAAATGTGACTGTGAGGTGAAGTACCTCGGGAAAGTCCTTGAACAAATCTTGTGTGAAACTGGTTGCTCTTATTGAGTGTTACTTGTTTTTCCTTACTTGGTTTCATTGGACTTAAACTGTATTCACCATACTCCACGGCGTTATTACCTGTTGTATCTCGTTGCTAATTGTTGCTTTTAGTTTCCTATTACCAACATTGTTTCATTATTGTTATCATGCTTAACTTTATATTGATATTGTTTTCTTGTGTCTTAACTGTTTCTCGTCACTACTCCACCGAGGTTAGTCTTGATACTTAGTGGGTACTGTCGTGATGTACTCATGCTACACTTTCTGCACATTTTTGTGCAGATCCAGGTACTCGAAGTTTATTGATCATTAGCTAGCCAATCGGGCATTGCTGTGGAGACTCAAGGTACACCTGTAGTCGCGTACGCAGGCCTCAGAGTCACCTTCTGAAATTTTATTTTGTACTATTTATTCCTATTAGAGAACAATTGCATTTTAGAGATTTTCTAGTAAATTCAGTAGAGCTTATGACTTGTACTACCGGTTTTGGAATTGTTGGCTTGTATAGAAATTTCCATTTCCAAATTAAAAGTTGTTGGTTAAATTTTGCCATTAATTCAGTAAGTGTTAGGCTTACCTAGTCATAAAGACTAGGTACCATCACGACATCCTACATAGGGAAATCGGGGTCGTGACAAAGAAATACCACTCACACTGAACTGCTAGCTCTGGCATATGGGCTAAGAATTGCTCTTCAGTTCAACTTCTATCCATTAGTAATTAAAATTGATTGCAAGGAAGTGCTCGACTTGTCAAATGATAAATCTGCATACTTAGGGGTGTTGCGGAAGCTGAATATATATAGAGTGATTAAATCACAACTATTATATCTAAAGGTAGCTAATAAATAGTAAATGAGACAATAATAAAATGAACACCAGAAATTAACGAGGTTCAGCAAAATTTGATTTTTTTCTAGTCCTCGGACACAATCAACTCAAATTTATTGCACTACAAAAATACAAGTGAAATACTACAGGAGAGAAAGAAGATTCGAATGCCTTAGGAGATAAGAAGGCAAGTGAGAGATATTTACAAATGAACAAAACCCTTGCTATTTATATAAGAGAAATGGCCTTAATAATGTCATGCATGACATCATATTAAGTGTGAACATGCAATGTAAATACATGAAAAATACATCTACTAATTCCTTCCTAAAAGGAGGCTTCAAATGTTCACACTAGTTCACATTAATCTTGTCAAAATTCAACAAATCTCCTCCTTCGCAAGATTCTACTTTTGCAATTTTCTCTTACTGATAAATTTTGATTGTGTCTTCAAATCCAATCTTCAAAGTTCAACAATGTTGATCAAGTTCAAACAATGTTGAAACTTGACCGCAGTCACTACTTTTGTTAGCATATCGGTAGGGTTGTCTGTAGTCCGAATTTTCTACACCATGACTCCACCTTCTTCTATAATATCTCGTACAAAGTGATATCGAACATCAATGTGCTTCGTCCTTGCATGATAAACTTGGTTCTTTGCTAATTGGATAGAACTTTGACTATCACAAAATAGTGTACTCTGCCTTAGTAGTAGACAAAGCAACCATTGACTGTAAAGTAGGCTTCCAACTAACTGGTGCATTTGCAAAAGTGAAAACATAACCAGTAGTTGATCTACGCTTGTCCAAATCACCGGCATGCTCCGAGTCACAATATCCAACCAGATACTGACTATCTTCCTGCTCAAAAATCTATTTAACATCTACAGTATTACAAATATACCGTAGAATCCATTTCACAGCTTGCCAATGCTCCTTTCCTAGATCATGCATATACCTGCTTACAGCTCCGATAGCATGTGAAATATCAGGTCTTGTGCATACCATTGCATAAATCAAGCTACCAACGGCATTCGCATATGGCACTCTTGACATATACTCTCGTTCAGCTTCATTCTTCGGTGACATAGCAGCACTAAGCTTAAAGTGAGGAGCAAGAGGAGTGCTAACCGACTTCGTGTTCTCATTCATGCCAAATCGATCTATTACTTTCTTCAAGTATTATTTTTGAGATAGATAGAGTTTCTTTGAATGTCTATCTCTTTTTATCTCCATGCCAAAACGTTTCTTCGCCTCACCCAAATCCTTCATCTCAAACTCCTTTCTTAGCTGAATCTTCAACTTCTCAATTTCCTTTTGACTTTTGGAAGCTATCAACATATCATCAATGTATAGGAGAAGATATATGAAAGATCCATCTTCAAGCTTGTGCAAATACACACAATGATCGTATTTGCTTCTGCTGTACTTTTGCCGCAACATAAACTTGTCAAATCGTTTGTACCATTGTATAGAAGATTGTTTCAATCCGTACAACAATTTTTCACATTTGCACACCATATTTTCCCTTTCAGCAACTTTGAATCCTTCTGGCTGAGTCATATAGATTTCCTCTTCCAAGTCTCCATGTAAAAATGCAGTTTTTACATCTAACTGAACTAGTGCCAAATTCAACTGTGTTATCAATGCCAACAAAACTCTAATGGAGGAGTGTTTCACGACGGGAGAAAACACCTCATTGTAATCAATTCTATCCTTTTGAGCGTACCTTTTGGCCACCAATCTTGCTTTGTAGCGAACATATTCTTGGTTAGGAAATCCTTTTTTCTTTGCAAATACCCATTTGTACCCAATTGCTTTCTTGCCCTTCGGGAGATTGGCCAATTTCCATGTGCAATTCTGATGAAGGACTGCATTTATTCATTCATGGCAATCCTCCATTTATCTTCTTCTGAACTTTGGACTGCGTCTTTATAAGTGGTAGGAACACCATCAGCTACAATTGAGGCTGCACAAGACACCGTCTCTATGAGACGAACATGTTTCTTTATTAATCTTTTTGGCTTGCTGGTGGCTATTGATTCAAGTTGTTGTTGGGGTTCCTGAGTTGGAATCTCCCCTTCCACTGACTCTTCTTCCAGGGGAAAATCTTCTATTGTTTCCTTGTTTTCTCTCTGTGTTGGGAAAATTAATGTTCCCTCAAACTCCACCTGCTTTAAAGCACCATCAATTTGTTTGACATCTTCAAATGTCACCTTATCTGTTATGGCAGATTCATCAAAGGTAACATCTCTGCAAAATATAACTTTTCTTGTCTCTGGACACCATAATCGGTATCCTTTGACTCCAGAAGTAATCCGCATAAATATAGCTTTCTTTGCCCTCAGATCCAATTTTGACTCTTTCACATGATAGTATGCAAAACATTATAATCTTCAGCAGGTTTTCCTTACCATTTTTCAAATGGTGTCTTGCCTCCAATAGCGGTAGATGGTAGACGATTAATGAGGTGGCATGCATATGTTATTGTCTCAGCCCAAAATTCTTTGCCCAAGCCAGCATTGGACAACATACACCGAACCTTCTCCAGCAAAGTCCGGTTCATGCGTTCTACCACTCCATTCTGTTGTGGTGTATTTCTGATGGTGAAATATCTCAAAATGCCATCATCTTCACAAATATTATTGTAAAGATCATTTTTGTATTCTCTACCGTTATCTGTGCGGAGACACTTTATCTTTCTGCCTGTTTGAGTCTCTATCATCGCCTTCCATTTGAGAAAAATTCCCAATACCTCATCTTTGGTTTTCATAGTATACACCCACACTCTTCGGGAAAAGTCATCAATAAAGGTTACAAAATAGTGTTTCCTACCTAATGAANTTCCGGGAAAAGGCATAAATAAAGGTTACAAAATAGTGTTTCCCACCTAATGAAGGTGTTTTGGAATCACCCCAAACATCAGAGTGAACATAATCCAAAATACCTTTAGTATTATGGATTGATGTTCCAAATCTAACCCTTGTCTGTTTTCCCTTGACACAATGCTCACAAAACTCCAAATTGCAAGTCTTTACTCCTTTGAACAATCCTTGATCTAATAAAATCTTCAAGAATTTTCCTCCCGCATGTCCCAAGCGCATGTGCCATAACTTGGTTGCTTCTGCCTCCTTGTCATCACTGGATGTCACTGTTATGGTTCCAATAACTGTACTACCGCGATAGTGGTACATGTTATTATTTTGCTGAATTCCCTTCATTACCACTAGTGCACCAGAGCATATTCTCATTACCCCATTTTATGCAATGACTTTGAGCCCCTTTGACTCCTACAAAAATGAGATTTTTCTTCAATTTTGGTACATATCGAACATCTGTTAATGTTCTGATCAATCCATCATGGTTCCTTAATCGGATTGAACCAATACCATATGCGGTAAGAGGATTGTTATTTGCGGTGTGAATAACTACACATTCTCCTTCTTGAAAATCAACAAACCAGTCCTTGTTGGGACACATATAATAGCTACAAGATGAATCCATCAGCCATATGTCAGATGGTTTGAATGGCTCAGTTGTAACTAGTGAGAAATCACAGTCGTCACAATCAACTACATTTGAATCCATGACAGCCTTTTCATTATTAGGTTTGGCCTTGTTTTTCAACTTTGGACAGTCTTTCTTCCAATGTCCCTTTTCTCGGCAAAAGGCACATTCATCTTTGCTGGGTCTGGATGTTGACTTGGATCTTCCTTTCTTCATTCTCATATGATTTTGAGAACGATCTCTCACAACCAGTGCTTCTCCTTCTCCACTCTTTTGTTTTTCTCTCTTTCTTTTTTCATAGCTGTACAAGGCAGAACAAACTTCTTTGAGAGACACTTCATCATTCCCATGAAGTAGAGTAGTTTTGAGGTGCTCGTACTTATCGGGAAGTAAACTTAATAATATTAAGGCCATATCTCCATCACTAAAAGTCACATCCATATTCTGCAAATATGTCGCTAACTTATTAAAGCTAGTGATAAGGTCATTCATTATAGTACCAGGAACATATGTGAAGCATAACAGTCTTTTTCTCATGTAAAGTTTATTTTGACTGTTTTTCTTCAAGAATTTATCGTCCAACGCATTCCACAATTTACTTGCAGAAGTTTCTTTTGTGTATGGATACTTCTGTTCTGCTTGCGATGTAAGATCGAATGGTACCACAAGCAACGCGGTTGATAATCTTCCAATCTCCTTCTCCGATATTGTCTGGTTTATTTTCTTCTATGGCAATATCTAGCCCTTGTTGAAAAAGGACATCAAGAACCTCAGCTTGCCACATCCCGAAATGTCCTGACCCGTCAAAAATTTCAACTGCAAATTTCGCATTTGACATAATTTTTGTCATAAGCGAAGATGCCAACGACGTATTACTGACACCCGATGTGGACTCTTCATTTTGATTATCTCCCATTTTGCTACAAATACTATTTATTTGCTCACAGTACAGAATACCAAAGTAGTTCTTTCTGATGTGGAAGTTCAGACTATGCTGCAACCACAGAGCATACTAAGATAGAACCTTGGCTCTGATACCAATTGTTGCGAAAGACGAATATATAGAGAGTGATTAAATCACAACTGCTATATCTAAAGGTAGCTAATAAATAGTAAATGAGACAATAATAAAATGAACACCAAAAATTAACGTGGTTCGGCAAAATTTGATTTTTGCCTAGTACTCGGATACAATCAACTCAAATTTATTTCACTCCAAAAATATAAGTGAAATACTACAAGAGAGAAAGAAGATTCAAATGCCTTAGGAGATAAGAAGGCAAGTGAGAGATGTTTACAAATGAACAAAGCCCTTGCTATTTATGGAAGAGAAATAACCTTAATAATGTGATGCATAACATCATATTACGTGTGAACATGCAATGTAAATGCATGAAAAATACATCTACCAATTTCTTCCTAAAAGGAGGCTTCAAATGTTCATACTAGTTCACATTAATCTTCTCAAAATTAAACAAGGGGTGGTTAATATTAGAAATGATCGGGGTCAAGTGTTTATTATTTTTGCATGTCCTCTAGGTTGTATGATAAATAACAATTCAAAGGCTTTGGCTTTTAAGCTAGGAGTTGACTGGTGCAACAGGACTCGAATAACTGGATCGATTTCTAGCAAATATGACCTTCATGGGACTTGTGGGATATCATAGTATATATTGAAGAGATGCTATGGAATATTCATCACTGCTTCAGAGAGGGCAGTAAAGTTGCTGATTTACTTGCAAATTGGGAACTGCATTGTACTAGTGATGCTTATATACCGATAGGGATGGCAATTGGACGGGACGGGGCGGGATTGAGCGTTAGCAGGTTTGGGAGTTTGCGGTCGCAGGGCGAGTTCAATTTTTAAATAAAAAAAAACGCGGGGCGGGACGGGTCGCGGGTTGGGAATTTTATTTCCCCCTATTTCCTGCATCGATTTTCCTAGTAATTTTTCTACGTTTTGATTCAGTCCATCCTCTTCCTAACTCATATTCCTCCTCTCTATTTTTCCTTCTAGCTTCATCTTCCACAACAGTGGATGCCGCCTTGTAACAAACAATGCACCAATAAATTCTCTGCTCTCACCCATATTCCTTGTAATTTAAATAAATAGGAGAATGACAAGTGACAACATATGGGAATCTATATAGGGTATCATGTCAATTATCAAAGTTACCAAATTTTACATACTTTTCTTTGTTTCATCGATAGGAAATACCAGAAATAGCTAAAAGCGTAGAAGATAATATTTTGATGGTGTTTCTTAAATTACCTATGTGAAAATTAATGATTGGCAACTATAACAAAATGCTTAGACTTAGAAATACAGAATGAATCTTTATGCCAAATTTAAGTGGCAAATTTAAGATGTTGTGTAGATGTTTGTGCCGTCTTTATATAATGCAACTACTAGCAAAAAATGAAAAAAAGAGAGAATTTTCTTTTTAAAAAATTGCGGTGCGGGGCGGGTGAACGTGGGTGGAGTGTAGGGCGGGTTGATGTGGGTTTAAATCCTATGCGGGGCGGGTTAAAATTATGTGGGTTCAGACAGAACCAGTCCCGCACCCTCACCGCCCACACCGCCTGCCATTCCTATATATCAGATATCAGGCCATTCCAAGGGAAATAAGAGGGTCTATCTATGTAGACAGAATGCAACTTCCAGCTTTAAGAATGAATACTCATAAGAGTTCCTCTTGGATGGATAAACAAATGTATAGGCTCTATAATTTTGATGTACCTTGATAGGTATGCTTGCTGGGATAGGAGAGATTAGAGATAATCTCTTAGCATATAATTGATTTTTGTATGCTTGTGTGAAATCCTACTTGATTAAAATAATGGAGCATGTTCAATTCTAAGTAGGTACATGGAGTTTAATATATGTATATATGCTACCATCCTAAGTAAGCTTCAACTGCACTATGTCCTATCTAATCACCGATCCCTAATACTTCTTCGACCTATATATGTATGCTACCATCCTTTAAAACGGGGAAGATTGATAAACAAAGGTTGATATAAGACATCCAACATGATGTTTGAGACATGCTACTAGATGTTTCAAACATCCTCTGAGATGTTTAAGACCTCTATTGATTATATCCCAGATTCTTAGTCATGTGACTTTTGATTGTTAATATATCGAATATGAAGTTATGACCATATATATTACTAAGTCCTTCAAGTCGATTCAAACATAACGAACATTACTTTTGTATAAGATATGTTTTCAATTTTCATTAGCCTTCATCTCCTTGTTATGACCTTGTGTATTCAAACTGATTTGAAAAAACTTATATCAAGACGTTTAAAACATCCTGTCAATTGTTTGAAATATCCTTTTTGATGTAACAAACCTCTTTCAAGATGTGTGAAGCAAATAACATTGGCACATCCATCAATTATAGTAACCTACAAACCATCCACCCTATACTGCATCCTCCACAACCTCTTATTTAAGGTCATGTCAGCGGTAAGCTTATATATATATATATATATATATATATATGTATGCATATATATATGTATGTATGTATGCTGCCATCCTTTGAGACGGGGGAGATTGATAAACAAAGGTTGATATGAGACATCTAATATGATGTATCAGACATGCTACAAGATGTTTCAAACATCCTGTGAGATGTTTGAGACCTCTATTGTTTATATCCCAGATTCTTAGTCATGTGACTTTTGATTGTTAATATATCAAATATGAAATGATGATCATATATATTACTGAGTCCTTCAAGTCGATTCAAACTTAACGAACATTACTTTTGTATAAGATATGTTTTCTATTTTCATTAGACTTCATCTCCTTGTTATGACCTTGTGTATTCAAACTGATTTGAAAATTTAAACTTATATCAAGACGTTTAAAACATCCTGTCAATTGTTTGATACATCCTTTGTGATGTGACAAACTTCTTTCGAGATGTGTGAAACAAATAACATTTACACATCCATCAATTACAATAACCTACAAACTTTCTACCCTAATTTGCATACCCCACAACATCTTATTTAAGGTCATGTCAACGGTAAGCTTTTACACACACAC
>AWOL01S0087405.1:6984-24955 GCA_000715115.1 Nicotiana otophora
CCCCCGGCTATTTTACCTTTTCACACAAGAACAACGTTAAAATTTGAGCTCGATGACTAAAAAGAAAATACGTAAAAAAGAAAGTATATTTTCTACAACATTAAAAGAAATTATTCATTTTGTTGAATGAAAGAAAATATTTTTTTTACATCATGAAAAGAAAGTATTCGTTTTGTTAAAATGAAAGAAAATATTTTTTGTACATCAAGAAAAGAAAATACTTAGTTTGTTGAAATGAAGAAAATACTTTTTCTACATCATAAAAAGAAAGTACTCGCTTTGTTAGAAAAAAATTACTTTTTCTATTTTAACAAAAGAAAATACTTAGTTTGTTGAAATGAAAAAAACTAGTTTTTCTACATCATGAAAAGAAAGTACTCGTTTTGTTGGAATGAAAGAAAATACTTTTTTCTACATCATGAAAAGAAAGTACTCGTTTTGTTGGAATGAAAGAAAATACTTTTTTCAACATCATGAAAGAAAATACTTTTTTCTACATCATGAAAAGAATATGATCATTTTGTTGAAATTTTAAAAAGTACTCTATTTATAACATGAAAGAAAGTACTCTTAACAATAGTTCTATTTAGTGTGGCCGGGGGTAAGGGGTTGTAACAACTCAACTTATCGTTTTAATAATTAATGCCCCATTCAGCCACTTAAGGTCTCGAGCAGCTTCGTAATATGTATTATGACCCGCGTGAGTGGTCAAGTTTGGTTCTCGGATGATTCAGAATTTAATTTAAAGAACAATTCTCATATTCGAAGCTTAAATGGAAAGAGTTGACTTTTGAGCAAACGGCTCCGGAATAGAATTTTAACTATGTCAATGGCTTCGTATGGTAATTTCAGACTTATGCGTATGTCCGGATTTTTATTTGGAAGTCCGTAGGACAATTCAACGTATTTTGGCGAAGGTTGAAAAATAGAAGATTTTTGAAGAGTTCGACCGAAGGTTGAATTTTTATAATAGCTCCATTATGTCATTTATGACTTGTGTGCAAAATTTGAAGTCATTTCGGATTGATTTGAATGTTTCGGTTCAAATTATAGAGGTTGGAAGATTTGAAAACTCACACCTGTAGAAGCGAGGAGTTCATCGCAGAAGCGACCTGGCAGAACTGGAGGAAGGTTGCAGATGCGGATAGCCTTCCACCCCTGCATAATCGCAAGTGTGATATTTTCTACGCAGAAGCTACGAGGGAATGCAGAAGCACAATGTGTGTGCACCTGCGATCATCGCAGAAGCACAATGTGTGTGCACCTGCGATCATCGCAGAAGTGAAAATTGCTCAGCACGTGTGAGCTCTTTGGCTGGGCAGTGATCATCGTAGAAGAGCATTCTATCTCGCAAAGGCGAGACCGAAGATGCGCAATTTGTTCTGCAAAAGCGGTTCTGGACAGAAACATTAAGGACCAAAAATGGTCATTTCGCCATTTTCGATTGAGATTTTGGAGCTCGCATTTTCGACGATTTTGGAGGAGTTCTTCAATACTTTAACTTGGGTTAGTGTCCTATATGCAAAAGTGATTATATTTCATAAATCAATGGTTATATTCATCGTTTAATTCTGATTTAAATAGAAGAAATCAAAATTTTTGGAAAACTTTTCAAGAACGAAAATTTACGATTCGGAGGTCGAGTTGTTATCAGAATTTGATAAAATTGGTATGGTTGAACTCGTATAGGAATGGGTGATCTGATTTCGTGCAAATTATGTCGGGTTCCGAGAGGCGAGCCCCGCGTTGACTTTGGTTAACTCTTTAATGTAAAATTTTAAGTTGACATTTTATTATCCGAAATTGTTTCGGGTGAATTTTAATGAAGTTATACAATTAATTTTGATAGATTTAGTTTTCCGTAGGTCAATTCAAGCAAGAATGCTATTTTGGAATATCGGCCTAACTTCAAAAAGGGAAGTATTTTGCCAAACCTTAAGTGGGGAAATTACACGTTAGGCATTGAGTTGTATGTGTCATTTGTATAATGTGAAAGCCGTGTACGCGAGATGACGAGTATGTATTTGGTTTATGTGTTCAAATATTATCGGTTGAAATTCTTAGACGCCCTTATGTATTAAATTGAAAAATTATTGGAACTTAGTAAATCCTTGAATTGTCCTGCCGCATTCCTTATTTGTCGAATTTGTATGTTATATGATAATTTTGTGTTATTGTCACTTGTATTTTTATGTGAATTCCGTGTGATTGATTTGATAATTTTCTTGGAATTAAATTCATTATAGAATTCCTATCTGCAAATAATTATTAAATAAACTTAAAAAGAGGCGTTAATATATTTATCAAAATTTTGGATTAAAAAAGGTGTTGTCCTATGCTAAGTTATTCCATCTCTGTTGTTGTTTTGTGGTTAATACGTTCTGCGGAGCCTTGGCCTATTTGTTGATAAATTTATTGATTTTGTTATATCTTTGGAATTGGTGGTGGTCATTGGGCAAAGTGTGATATGAATTATTGTATTGTGTTGTCGCTTAAACACTCTCCTTGATGTTACTTATGCTTCCTACCTTGCTTGTTAATAATATACATGTGCTTGGTAAGGAAGAGTATAAAGCATTATGGGTGATGTAGTGCCAATTTGAGAGTGTAAAGCACGAAGGGTGATGTCGTGCTAATTTGAGAGTGTAAAGCACGGAGGGTGATGTCGTGTCATTTGAGAGTGTAAAGCACGAAGGGCGATGCCGTTCCATTTGAGAGTGTAAAGCACAAAGGATGATGCCGCGCCATTTCAATTATATCATCACATGAGGATGAGAGTAAAAGTACGAACGCTGATGTCGTGCCATTATTTTTATATTATTATATGTTCATGGCACGAAGGGTGTTTCCGTGCAGGCGAGGACAAGAGACATACATTATATTGCGATATCATTTTCTTGTGTATACATTCATACCTTTATCTTGAGATGTTATTGTGCACCTATATTTTCTATGTGACTTGTAGTCGTTGTTGCTTCCTGTCTGCCTCCCACTTTATTTCTTTTATTGTTATTGGCATTTCTCCCACCTAGTTGGTACTGTTATATGTATGCATGGTGAGAAAGAGATAA
Organism: Nicotiana otophora; assembly: GCA_000715115.1. Lineage (NCBI taxonomy): Eukaryota > Viridiplantae > Streptophyta > Magnoliopsida > Solanales > Solanaceae > Nicotiana > Nicotiana otophora. The sequence continues at coordinate 10,056 of AWOL01S0087405.1, forward strand.
ATGCACGAAGGGTGTTGTCGTGCCAATTGATTTGATCTACATATATATATATATATTGGCTGAGAATGAGATAAGTGCACGGAGGTATTGCCGTGCCATTTGATGTGATATATTGAATATATTTCTCATACCAGGAAAGTTGAATGAGGCGTCATATGGTGAATTTTATTTGAAAGAATTATATTCGAAATATATTTACTTAAAAGAATTATATTTTAAAGATATTTACTTGAAAGAATTATAATTGGAAAGATATTTATTTGAAATAATTATATTCGTAAGATATTTATTTGAATGAAGTATATTCAGATTTAATTGTATGGATTACATTCTAAAGATTTATATTTGAAAAACTTATAGATAAAAGATGTATATTTTGAAGGACTTGATTAATTGGTTGTACTTGTATTTATTATTCTTTTGAGCAATATTTATAGTGTTCTTGCTGCATTACTGTTTAAATCACTAGTTGATTGGTGTTGCTATCACTGCTATTAGTTTTCTATTATTTTTGTATGCTATATTGCACAGGTTATTTGACTAGTGAGTGTCTTGATTGTACCTTGTCACTACTCCACTGAGGTTAGTCTTGATACTTACTGGGTACCGACCGTGGTGTACTCATACTACACTTCTGCATATTTTTGTGCAGAGTCAGGTATTGGGGATATCGGATTCAGACAGAGATTAGAGTATTATCGCAAGGATTCAAGGTAGGACTGCTTGGTCGTCGCAGTCCCTTGGGGTCTTTCCATTTTTATTGTGCTATTAATTTCTTATTCGAACAACATTGTATATTCGGTCCTCGAGAAAATTTCATGTATTCAGTTAGAGTTCGTGACTCAGTATTACCAGTCTTGGGAAATTGTTGAACATTTCCGCGATTAGTGTTGACACTTGTATTGAATAAAAAAAGGCCTAAATTATTATTGTAATCGGCTTACCTAGTCTTAGAGACTAAGTGCCATCACAATGCTTGTGGTGAAATTTTGGATCGTGACAGGGGTTGGGGTGGTTTGGGGGTAGGGTAGGTGGGGTGGGTTGGAGGGCATGGGGAATAGGATGGAGAAGGTTGAAAAAGCGTTTTGGAAAATATTTTCCTTATTTTTGATAGGGAAAATACTTTCCTCCAATTATGGAAGTTGGAGTGTTTCTGCGCCTATTATGGAAGTTGGCATTTATAGAAGAATTTTCTTAATTTGGGTTGAAGTGCACTTCAATGTTATTGATATCCGTTTGGGATTCCGAGTCTGGGAATAGATCCGTAAGACGATTATGGTATTGGGAGCGTGTCCGGATGTGGATTTGGAGGTCCGTAGGTCATTTTGGGGTCATTTGGCGAAAGTTAAAAATTTGAAGGTTTTTGAGAAGTTTGACCGGGAGTGTACTTTTGAATTCGTTGTCAGATTCTAATTATGCAAGTTGAAGTAGGTCTGTAATGTCGAATGTGACTTGTATGCACAATTTGAGGTCAATCGGACGTGATTTGATAGGTTTCGGCATCGGATATCAAAGTTTGAAGTTCTAAAGTTCATTAAGCTTGAATTGGAGTGTGATTCATGGTTTTAGCGTTGTTTGATGTGATTTGAAGGCTCGACTAAGTTTGTAATGTGTTTTGGGACATGTTGGTATATTTGGTAAAGGTTCCGGGGGCCTCGGGTGGGTCCTAAATGGTTAACGGATCACGTGGACTTAAGGAATGGCTGAAGTGCACCAGTTCTTGTGTAATTGCACATGCGTACGTTTGACCATAGGTGTGTGACCACAGACGCGAGGAATTGGCCGCAAGTGCAGTTTGGCTGAAGCAGGGCAGTAATCGCAGGTGCGAAGGGTTGTCCGCACCTGCAAGGTCGCAGATGCGGTAAACGGTTGAAGGTGTGAGAACGCGAGAGTGGCAGCTGGGTCGTAGAGGCGGAAGGGTATCCGCATATGAGAAGGCGCAAAAGCGCGTGGAGGACCTCATAAGCGGGTTTCGCCTAGCATGGAGGGAACCGCACCGGCAATGGATTTTCCGCAGGTGTGGAGTCGCAGGTGCGGCTGGTGTACCGCAGATTCGGAAGGTCGGTTGGGCAGATTCTTTTAGAGACGGGACTTGGCCTATTTTCTTCCATTTTTCACTTGGTTGGGGCGATTTGGGAGAGCTTCAAAGGGAGGGTTTCATCAATCAACACAAGGTAAGTGATTCCCACTTATTATAGGTTAAATACATGGTTTGTTTAAGGATTTAAACATGGAAATTAGTAGAAATTTTAGTAGTTTTGGTAGAAAACCTAGAATTTGGTATTTTTGGATTTTGACCACGAATTTGGGCATTGAATTGAGAATAAATTTTATATTTGAGTTCGTGAGGTTATGGATAAAGTTTATCTTCAAAAAATTTTGGAATCCGGGAATGTGGGCCCGAGCTTGATTTTATCAACTTTTCGAGCGGAGTTGGGAATTTGTTTAAATCGAATTGTTGTGAGTATTAGAGTATATTTTTATGGGTTTTCACATTTATTGACTAGTTTTGGAGCGTTGGGCATCGATTTGAGTTGTTGGAAAGGCTTGGGAGCCGACTATTGAACTTCGGAGCGAGGTAAGTCTCCTTTCTAACCTTGTAAGAGGGAATTAACCCCATAGTTGATTCAAATCATTATGTTTTTCTATTTGTGGGGGCTACGTATGCACGAGGTGATGAGAGTCCGTGCGTAGCTACTATTATGCTTATGTCTGGGTAGTCTAGGACCCGTATCATGTTGTACATGCGATGTTTGCGCCCTACTTGTTAATTTAATCCTTTAAGACATTTAGAAACTCGATAAAGGAATTGTAAAAAAGTTAAACTTTATTTAGTTGACCGTTAAATGAGAATTTGAAATTTTGGAATATTTGCCCCTTAATAAATCTTGAATTGGTTGTTTAATACATTTTCTCTTTTGTGGAGTAAGATGAACGCCTCGGTAGCAGATAGATGTATCTATGGTTCGTGTCGTTCGACCCTCAGCAGTGCACAGTTTAAATATTATGTTGGATCGGGCTGTACCACCTCGGCATGATTTGCACATGATATATTTTTGGCATTGATAATAATTGATATTGCTTTCATTGGCCCGAGCTACAAAAATGTTAAATGACAAAAATAAATTTGGAAATTCATATGGATAAAAGAATTGTTTGCTTATTTCATGATATTGAGCTTACAGTCGTTCTACGTAATCCATGCTTAATTATATCATTGATATTTTATTTATAGCCCATAGTAAGTGTCGAAGTCGACCCCTCGTCACTACTTCTTCGAGGTTAGGCGGGATACTTACTGGGTACGCGTTGATTTACGTATTCATACTACACTTACTGCACATATTTGTGCAGGTGCATATATGTCTAATGGCCTTGTGGGCGCAGAGGTGCGGTTATTGTGGGGAATTAGGTGAGTTACATTCCACGTTACGAGTCCGCAGCCAACAGAGTCTCCTTCAGAATATTTATATTTCTTCTGTCCGAATTTGTATTCCGGATAGATGTTGTATTTTATTTTGCATTCCTAGTTGAGGCTCATGCACTTGTGACACCAGGTTTTAGGGTGATTTGGGTTGTCCTGTATTGAAATTATTGTAAAATATTATTATTTACACTGTAAATTCCACCTTTTACCATTTAATTAAAGGAAATATGATTTCAAAATTATTAAAATGAGAACCAAATTAAGTATTTTGTTTTGTCTTGCCTGACAGCGGAGTCCGGCACCATCACGACTGTTAATGGATTTTGGGTCGTGATAACATGGTATCAGAGCACTAGCTTCACTTAGGTCTCACGAGTCATGAGCGAGTCTAGTAGAGTCTTGTGGATCGGTACGAAGACGTCTGTACTTATCTTCGAGAGGCTATAGGACTTTTAGGAGTACTTCCCTTTTTGATTCCTCATCGTGCGATTTGTTTCCTTTGAGGGTTATGCCTTCATTTCCTTCCTATTCAATCTTGTGCGACGTGAAGCACTTGTTATAAATTTAGAATCGAGGAATTTTAGTGGTACTGTAGAGGTGGTGCAGGATGCTTCTCCCTGCACATTTGATTGGGCTATTGTCGTCGCCTTGCGAAAGGCCGTTCTATCAGTTCAGCTCAGTATTAGTATTGCCTATGATTTGAGATTTGGCACTAATTATTTTGATGATTCGTGCGTTGCTATCGCATAGTGTTAGTGTAATGGTAGGGCGCTTATCTATGGAGGGTGGAAGTAAATGACTTAATAGAAGGACTTCTCATTTCACGGCTTAGAGGTTCAGCATTTAGTTCCAGTGGAGAAAAGGCAATCGGACTAAGAATGTTCAGGTTGGATTGATGGAGTAACGAGACTTGGTATTTTTGAGTGTGGTGGAATTTTCATCTTTGATGTGGTGTCATCATCCTAGATTTGATGCGTTAAGTTCGCCAGTGTTGTGGTCTTCTTCAATTCACCTTTAGGCGGGGTATTGTGAAATGGTGCCGGAGAAGCAGTTGTCAAAAATAATAGGGTTTAGCAATTTCGGAATCGAATCAGTGTTTCTAGTGTTGATTGCTCGAGAAAGATGATCTTCAGAAATGTTTAAAGTTGGTAGCTATCGATTGGTTCTAGTGCTACAGAGATAGATTTTGATTTAAGGCAACAACTGGAAACGAAGGATGAGGAAGAACATGTGGGAGGTCTCTTGCGGTGGTTAAAATGCTAGAAGGCCAAGTCTGAGAAACAGAAGTCGAGTAGTTGCTTAAAGGAGAGGGTTTGACCAAAGTGGGATAGTGGCAGAGAAGTATATGGGTTATGTGGTAGGATGACTACACGCCTTGAGAAACTTTAGAGTGATTTGGGATTCATGGCCGACAGTGACTCGGTCTACGGGCTTAATTTGGAATACTGGCTGCTATACAAAGAAAGGTTGGAGACAACAGAAAGGAGTTGCTTGATATGAAGAAGGATACAACAGGACTTTGGACTGGGATGTATTGTCACACCTTTAATTGATGTCCATGAGGAGGGAACGAACTTGTACAGATGGTGAATAAGCACGGGCTCAAGATGGGTTACTGATTTCGTAGTAATTGTACCCAGTGCAGCGGTACTGGATGATGTCGGCATGGAGTTTCCACAGGTGGGTTATCTCCTGTGAGCAGGTTAGCGGTTGCGTGGTGTTGACGAAGCTCCTACGAAGAATTTCTACTGATTATTCAGGAAGAGGTCAAAAATGTGCATGTGGCTAGTGATTCAGAGTGGCCATAAAGTGTTTAGCAGAAAGGTTTCGAGATATTTGGTGGGTTGATTGTGCAAGATCATGTCAATGGGGGATAAGAAATCTTGGTGGGTTCCAGAGTTATGCAATGGTAGCTTCGAGCTAAGTGGGAAAGCTATACCATTTACAATCTAATTGTATGGTTATCTACTTGTGAGGCTTCTGGTTAGCAGCATATTGATAGGTTATTACTACTAAGGAAAGAAACCATCAGTGGCAATTTGAGTAAAGGATTTGAGGAATGTAAGCTATAATTGGCCTTATCGATTCATGTTGAGGCCTTGGGAAGACTCGTGATTTATGCTTCATGTAGAGGTGAGTTACAAGTAACGTGATTCAGCCGGGTGCTTCTTTCAGAGGGTGTTCATGTGCCAGCAGGTCCTTGGAGTTTAATCATAATTGGGAACAAGTCAGAGTGGGTAGCTCTCAACAATGGTTCTAGTGGGTTCAAAGTGCGGTGCCTAAGAATTGCGAGCCAGTAATATGGTTAAGTATTGAGCTTTTGCAGTGGATTATGAAATGCGGCTTGGAGTGTTCTACGTTATCTTCGGTTTGTGGTGTGGCATTGGAGGAAAGGGAGAAAATAACTTCGGATTCAAAGAGGGATTTTCAGAATAGGTGTAACAGTTGAAGATGCGAATATGCACATAAGGAGCGTATGATATTGTTTGTGGGTTTTGGAGACAATGTGGTCTCGTGAAATAAGGTCACTCAGGATGAGTGCGGATTTGGGTTCACGATGTTTTGAATGGATCTATTATTATTATTATTATTATTCTGAAGGCAAGTCCGAAGTAAATTAGAAGAAGTGGCTCGGTTGGTAATGGTTGAATCAGCACGGTTATGGCAGTGACTAGTTTCTCTAGCGTGAAGTTATACATGTGGTTTGTGGTTGTACACTTAGGCTTGAGCACCACCACAACTTGGTTTCTTTGGGAGGTATTCGATTTATATAGCATGTTGTGTGAAAAATGGATCCCGGAAGGGACATGGTGGATTAGACCACTACTTCGGGTTGTATTTTCTGCGGTTATGATAATTCAGTCACATTTTGCAATGGTTCTCCTGAAATGAGTCAAGTGAGAGGTTCATATATGATGAAGTGTGTATTCTATTAGTGGTTTAGGAGTTATGATAAAATTCTTGTTCTCTTGCGCATTGGCATGATTAGGTGCAGTGAGTAGCATGGGAATTGGAAGTTGAGGATCAAGGTTGTGGTTCGGTGTTAACAAGAATGTCACGAGCTTGGATGATCAGGGAAGAATGCAGATGTTTAGAGTGAGCTGGTATTGTCTTTAGCGTCACCAGAGATCGATGTCTTGTGTAAGAGGCTTGGTGTACTGATTTGCGACTTCTTGATTTGCTTTACACCATTAGTGTGGCCGGTGGTATGGATGTGCAGACTTGTATAAGTATGACATGTAGTCACTTGATTGATTAATGATTGGAACCAAGTATGGAGATTTGGGACTATCACTAATGTGAGAGTTTAGGCCTGAAAGGCGCTCTATTCTGTTTGTTGTGAATTGTGGAAGTTTGTTCCGGATTTGACAGATGTTCTTATGTATCATGGGAGAAAGGGTTGTTGGGGATCCTTGAAAGGTTATTTACCCAATGTGGTACAATCAAAATCGACTTGAGGTCTGTGGATGGATCTAAATGTGAATGTGGGCTCTATATCAGGTCGGATGTGTTCATTTCAGCATAGTGCTATTTTCGGAGGGGTCTTCGGGCCTTGGATGTTATTTTTGTTCTCTTCCTTTCCATGTAGTCTCTATTGTGCCATGTGGGTTATGAAGCGGTTTGATTATTTGCACTCGTATTGAGATCCTGTATAGTTTGTGGTGTTATATGAGTAGGATGGCCCTCGAGATGCAGGTCTTTATTGCACCTTAGTTGTGCTTGGGTTTTATAGCGTATGACGCTACCCGTCTCCCCAGAATTTGTATTATGCACTTGGCGTGCTTATGGTTGATATTCGGGAATTTCGTGAGTATAAGCGTTTCTTTCGATTATTATGTATGGATCGGGTGGCACGCCGCCACGGGTATATGGTTGGATCGGGTGGCACGCCGCCACGGGTATATGGTTGGATCGGGTGGCACGCTGCTACGGATATGTTGTTTGTATCGGCTGGCACGCTACCACGGGTATCATGGTTGGATCGGGTTGCATGCCGCAACGGTATCATGTGCAGATCGGGTTGCACCGCAACAGTGTGTTATTGAGTACAGTTTCCCATATCTATTATTACGTGTTTTGCTTCTCATTTCCCGAGGAAGGTTCATAACAATCTTTCGGTTGTTTAATTAGTTACGTGAGTTGAGTAGTTCTTTTGAGAGTTCATTTTTTTCCTTATGTATCACATGCGAGTTTGTGGAATATTGGTGCATGATGTCATCATATGAGACCTTTAGTAGTGTTTGTGGTGGCTTATTGTCGGAACAACTTATACTAGGTGAGACGAGATTATTGGACCTGGGATCAGTGCGATCGGATTATATGAGGCATATTAAAAAAAAAGTAAATATCATTATTTGGTTCATAATGTGATAATGGTCCTTGTCAGGAGGAGGGACTCAATGATTTGTCGACTCGAAAGTTGGTTATGAATTTCTACACATCCTTTCTGTTGTGGCAGTATTGTGAGAGTTGAAACGGGACTTATATGCTTCGTGAGTTGCGTGTGGGCATTAGATTCGTGGGATTTTGACTATCATTGTCAGAGGATCTTATTATGGTCATGTGGGTTACACGGTGCATGGTATGAATTCAGTAAAGGTTTGCAATCATTTATTGGTGCATTGTGTAGTGATGGATACAATGTTTGTATGTTGGAAACAGACTTGGTAGAGAATTTTAGATGTTGGAATTTGGCTCTAAGGCTTAGTTGACTAGATAAAAGGGATGCTTTTCAGGTTTTCTCGTAAATGTGCTCAACTGGGTTGTGGTAGCACGGGTAGGTGCACGAGGTGTTAACCAATGATTTCGGACAACTCCAAAGCAGTTCTTAGCACGTTCGAGGACGAATGTATATTTAAGTGGGAGAGAATGTAACGACCCGGCCGGTCGTTTTGATCTCTAGCACGTTATTCAGCAGTTTGAGACCCTGAACAGCTTCACTTTAGGTATTATGACTTGTGCGTATGGTCATAATAGAATTTCTGGAAGTTCGCAGTTAGTTTGGGAAGAAAATTCTAATTTCGGAAGCTTTAAGTTGGATGAATTGACTAAGGTTTGATTTTTGAGTAAACAACCTCGGAATTGGGATTTGAAGGGTCCAGCAGGTTCGTATGATGATTTTGAATTATGGCGTATGTCCAGATCGGGTTTTGGATGACCGAGAGCGTTTCAGCGCCAATTATGGAAGTTGGCATTTTTGGAAGAATTTCCTAAATTTGGGTCGAAGTGCATTTCAATGTTATTGATGTCCGTTTGGGATTTTGAGTCTGAGAATATCTGCGTAAGGTGATTATGGTGTTGGTAGCGCGTCCAGATGTGGATTTGGAGGTCCGTAGGTCATTTTGGGGTCATTTGGCGAAAGTAAAACATTTGAAGGTTTTTGAGATGTTTGATCGGGAGTGGACTTTTGATATCGGGGTCATATTCGGATTTCGGAAGTTGGAGTAGGTCTGTAATGTCGAATGTGACTTGTGTGAAAACGATGAGGTCAATCGGACGTGATTTGAGAGGTTTCAGCATCGAATATTGAAGTTTGAAGTTCTAAAGTTCATTAAGCTTGAATTGGAGTGCGATTCATGATTTTAGCATTGTTTGATGTGATTTGAAGGCTCGACTAAGTTTGTAATATGTTTTGGGACATGTTGGTATATTCGGTTATGGTTTCGGGGGCTTTGGGTGGGTCCCGAATGGTTAATGGAGCAAGTTTGGGACTTAAGGAATGGCTGAAGTGCACCAGTTCTGGTGTAATCGCACCTGCGCAAGTGTGACCGCATGTGCAAGACCGCAGAGGCAAGGAAATGGACGCAGGTGCGGTTTGGGCGAAGCAGAGCAGTAATCGCAGGTGCGAAGGGTTGTCGCACCTGCAACATCGCAGATGCGGTAAAGTGTCGCAGGTGCGAGAATGCGAGAGGGGCAGCTGGGTCGGAGAAGTGGAAAGGCATCAACATATGCGAAGGCGCAGAAGCGCGTCGAGGACCGCAGAAGCGGATTTTGCCTAGCTTGGAGGGAACCGCACCGGCAATGGATTTTGCGCAAGTGCGGAGCCACAGGTGCGACTGGTGTACCGCAGTTGCGGAAGGTCGGCTGGGCAGATTGTTTTAAAGACGGGACTTGGCCCATTTTCTTCTATTTTTCACTTGGTTGGGGAGAATTTGGAGAGCTTCAAAGGGAGGGTTTCATCAAGCAACACAAGGTAAGTGATTCCCCCTTATTATAGGTTAAATACATGGTTTGTATATGGATTTAAACATGGAAATTAGTAGAAATTGTGGGAATTTTGGTAGAAAACCTAGAATTTGGTATTTTTGGATTTTGACTACGGATTTGGGTATTGAATTGAGAATAAATTATATATTTGAGTTCGTGAGGTTATGGGTAAAGTTTATCTTCGAAAATATTCGGAATCCGGGCACGTGGTCCCAAGGGTGATTTTATCAACTTTTCGAGCGGAGTTGGGAATTTGTTTAAATCGAATTGTTGTGAGTATTAGAGTATACTTTTATTGGTTTGCACATTTATTGACTAGTTTTGGAGCGTTGGGCATCGGTTTGAGTTGTTGGAAAGGCTTGGGAGCCGCCTGTGAAACTTCAGAGCGAGGTGAGTCTCCTTTCTAACCTTGTAAGAGGGAATTAACCCCATAGGTGATTCAAATCATTATGTGTTTATGTTTGTCGGGGCTATGTACGCACGATGTGACGCGAGTCTGTGCGTAACTACTATTATGTTTATGTCTGGGTAGTCTAGGACTCATATCATGTTGTACTTGCGATGTTTGCGCCCTGCTTGTTAATTTAATTGTTTAAGGCATTTAGAAACTCGATAAAGGAACTGTAAAAAAGTTAAATTTCATTTACTTCACCGTTAAATGATAATTTGAAATTTTGAAATATTTGCCCCTTAATAAATCTTGAATTGGTTGTTTAATGTATTTTCTCTTTTGTGGAGCGGGTCGAACGCCTCCGTAGCAGATAGATGCATCTATGGTTCGTGTTGTTCGACCCTCGGTAATGTACAGTTTAAATATTATGTTAGATCGGGTTGTACGACCTCGGCATGATTTGCGCATGATATATTTTTGTAATTGATAATAGTTGATACTACTTTCATTGGCCCGAGCTACAAAAATGTTAAATGACGAAAATAAATTTGAAAATTTCTTATGAACAAAAGAATTGTTTACTTATTTCATGATATTGACCTTACATCCATTCTACTTAATCCATGCTTAATTATATCATTGATATTTTATTTAAAGCCCATAGTAAATGTCGAAGTCGACTCCTCGTCACTACTTCTCCGAGGTTAGGCGGGATACTTATTAGGTATGCGTTGATTTACATACTCATACTACACTTGTTGCACATTTGTTTGCAAGTGCATATATGTCCAGTGGCCTTGTGGATGCAGAGGCGCGGTTATTGCGGGGATTTAGGTGAGCTGAATTCCACGTTACGAATCCGCAGCCAGCAGAGTCTCCTTTAGAATATTTATATTTATCCTGTCCGAATTTGTATTTCGGACAGATGTTGTAATTTATTTTGTATTCCTAGTTGAGGCTCATGCACTTGTGACACCAGAGTTTGGGGTGATTTGGGTTGTCTTGTATTGAAATTGTTGTAAAATATTATTATTTACACTGTAAATTCTACCTTTTACCATTTAATTGAAGGAAATATGATTTCAAAATTTTTAAAATAAAAACCAAATTAGGTATTTATTTTTAGCTTGCCTGACGGCGGGGCCCGGCACCATCACGGCCCTTTAATGGATTTTGGGTCGTGACAGTTATGAGGAAAATATTTTTCAATACATTTAAACCAACCAAAAATATGGAAAAATTGAAAAATAATTTCCAAAAAATATTTACCAAACACACCTATAATCTCTGCATAACCAGCGAATGAACCAATTATCCCTCACTATATTACTCAATTACTTGTCTGAAATATTGGCCTAATTAATGCAAATTTGCTTCCCGTAGGGTCCATCAAATTAGAATGCACTCTCAACTAAGAAGTAACTTGATCCTTTCCCAAAGTTTAAACCAAAATATTTAGTTAAAGGTGAATGGATCTCATCTATCTATCGTATACCATATTTTTTGGGGTGGTCTAATTACATTGAATGTGTTAAAAGTTCTCATAAATAGTTAATAAATATAAATTAAATGCATGTTTGCATAGGATGTGGACTAGATTAGTTACCAAAAAAGGATAATTGCTTATTTATAGAGGTAATACCATAAAATCGCCCTAAACTATTATGTTTTTGTCAGTTTCCTTCTTAAATTATTCGGTGTCCCCAAAACCCATCTAAACTATATTGCCCTTCATATTAAAAACCCCTCATTGCATTTTTAGAGGTACGTGCAGTACATGCTTCTAATTATTTTTAAAAAGTTCCACGTAGCACTACACGTGGCTATCTAACTCAGCATAAAACCCGCCTAAACTATTAAAGTTTTGTGCGTTATCTACTTAAACTATTTGGTATCCTCAAAATCCTCCTGAACTATATTCTCCTATATACTAAAACACCATGTTGGACTTTTAAAGGTGCGTTTGTCCAACTATATTAACATATGGTTTGTAAAACACAATTATATAGCTTACTCATGATGTGTTACTCTCGAATGATCGATTAATTTTAGGAGTTTTGGCCAAAATAATTGTAGCGACTCGGCCGATCGTTTTGAGAATTGAAGTGCCGCTCAGTAGCATAAGGCCCTGAGAAGCTTCGTATTATTTGAATTGACTTACGTGCATGGTCGAGTTCAGTTACCGGATGATTCAGAGTGATTTGGGACACCTCGTCCCTAAAACGGAAGCTTAAGTCGTAGGATTTTGACCGTAGTTGGAACTGTATAGAGATGACTCTGGAATAGAGTTTCGTCGATTCCGTTATCTCTGTTGGTTGATTTTGCACTTACAGGCATGTCCGGATTGTGTTTTGGAGGTCCATTGCTCATTTAGGCCTGAAATGGCGAAAGTCAACTTTTTGGAGATTTGGACCGGAAGTGGACTTTTTTATATCGAGGTCGGAATGTGATTCTGAGAGTTGGAACAACTCCGTTATATTATTTGGGACTTACCTACAAAATTTGACATCATTCCGGGTTAGTTTGAATTGTTTCAGCACGAGTTTTCGAAGTTTGATGTTTTGAAAGTTCATAAGTTCGATTCGTGATGCGATTTGTATTTTCGGCATTGTTGGATGTGATTTGAAACCCCGAGCTAGGTTATGAAACTTGTTTGTGTATTTTCGGCATTTTCTTAATTTTAGGAGTCCGTGTTAGGTTATGGAACTTCTTTGTGTGTTTAGACGGGGTCCCGGGAGCTTGGGTATGTTTCTGATGGGCTACGGGCCATTTACTTCTATTTTTGAATTGCTATTTTATGTCATCTGATTTCCTTAATCGCGTTCGCGTCCCTTCCTCCGCGTTCGAGAAGAGTAATTTTGGAGGAGGAATTCATTGTTCTTCGCGTTCGCATGATCACGTTCGCGATCGCGAAAGTTTGCTTTCTCCTTCTTCGCGTTCGCATATGTTCCCTCGCATTCGTGTAGTAGAAATTGGGAGCTAGGGGCTTGTTGGCTCTTTCTTCTTCGCGTTCGCATATGTTCCCTCGCATTCGTGTAGTAGAAATTGGGAGCTAGGGGCTTGTTGGCTCTTTCTTCTTCGCGTTCGCGTCATTCTTCCTGCATTCGCGTAAGTTCTGTTTCTTACCTTTCGCGTTCGTTCCCCTTAGCTCGTATTCGCGTAGGGTTATCCTGGTAGCCTACATTTTTTTTCTTCGCGAACTCGATCCTTTCTCCGCGTTCACGATGCTTTAAGACCTGGGCAGAATATAAGTTTTTTCAAATCGAGGGTTAAGCCAGTTTTATCATATCTTGACTTATAGAGCTCAGTTTTGAGCGATTCCTAGTGTATTCTTCCAAGCAAATCGATTAGGTAAGTGTTCTTCACCTAGAATTTATTATATTCCATGATTTTATCTTTATTTTTATCATTTAATTTGTGTTTTGAGTTCAGAAAAATGGAGGTTTTTGTAGAACATTTTCAAAAGGGAAGATCATGATTTGAAGGACGAATTGGTATCAAAATTCATAATTTTAGTATGGTTGAACTCATATCGAAATAGGTGTTCGGGTTTGTGAAATTTGTCGGGTTCCGAGGTGCGGGCCCGGGGGTCGACTTTTGGACTGATTTTTAGATTTTGATAAAGATTGAGGCTTTATGGTCCAGAATAGTTTCTTATGAGTTTTATTTGTGCTTTTAAGTTATTTTGGTTAGATTTGAGCCATCCGGAGGTCATTTCACTCGAGAAGTTCATTTTTTAGTATCGTTCTGTCTTCTTTGAGGTAAGTATCGTACCTAACTTCCTGTGGGGGCACTACCCCTTAGTATTTGAGTATTCTATGCTAATTGTAGTCCGTGTACGCGAGGTGACGAGTATGTGCCCAGATTTATTTGTGGAAAATTGGCCTTTTGGGATTCTTAGGTCCTTGTATTCACTGAATATGTAGTTGTTCTCGTTATGATTTCATTTTCTTAATTCCCAGTTTCACTTCTACCTGCTTTAATTGGAATTAATTGCTTCATGATCCACTCTTGTTGTTCATTTGATTCATATGTGCATTAACTGAAATTGTATTTCTTCTATCGTCGTGTTGTCTATTCCCTAACTACTTATCTTTATCTAAAATTATAGTTATCTCTTCTGTAATTGTTCATCCTTAATTGAGGCAAACGATTATCCTTATACTGCTTATCCTTAATTGGAGTTGTTGTATCTCTCTCTTAATTACCCAACCTTAAAAGAAGTTAGATATCCTATATTTTAGTTGACTTGTCCTTATTTGGAATTATTCGTCTTGTGCTAGCTCCCTCGTTGTCGAACTATACATTGTGGACCGTTATTACATAATATTTCCTTTTTTGTTGAGCTGTTCTTATTATGACTAGCGTTCTCTATTGTGGCTACTCCTTGTGTATTAGTTCTTCTGCTTCCTTGAGTTATGGAATTTCTAAGTTGAGGTATTTGTCATATCCTTGTATTATTATCATTGTTCCTGTTGTATTTATTGTGGTGATGCACGAGTTTTTTGCTGTGTTGTTGTTTTTATTGTGATGCACGAGATGTTTTCCGTGCAGTTGTGGTTGTTGTGATGCACGAAGTTTCTGTCGTGCGGTTGTTGTTAGGAGGTTGCACGAGGTTTCTGCCGTGCTATTGTTACTATTGATATTTGCACATGCGGCGTGACAAGGTGGGATATATATATATATATATGTGTGTGTGTGTAGGGGGTTGCGCATGTGGTGAGACAATGTGGGAACATTGTTATACACATGGGGCGTGACAAGGCGGGCACTTACTTTATTATTGCACACATGGCGAGACAAGATGGGATGTGTCAGGGATTCATTTGTGATGATTTGTGATGGCCTGGGGGCATTCTTGTTGTTGATATTTGT
>AWOL01S0087412.1:0-12284 GCA_000715115.1 Nicotiana otophora
ACTTCTATAGCAACATAAAGAGTGACATATATTATAGTGGAACCGGGATCAATAAGAGCATACGCATAATGAGATTGGACAGTCAATATACTTGTAACCATATCTGGAGAAGCCTCCGAATTTTGACGCCTCCTCGTAGCATAAAACCTGTTGGGCCCTCCCGAGCTCTGAATACTACCCCTAGGTTCTCCACGCCCTGCATGCGGTATAGTGCCTTTAGCTGGGGGAGGCGTTGTAGATGTAGTAGCTACATAACTGGATGGTCGTGTCACACCCCCGCCCATGCTTTGGCAAGACAAATGACAATTTCTCTGAATGTGACCCCTCACACCACACTTATAATATACATTCGTACCATAGTGACATACTCCCGGATGACATCTCCCACACTTCACACAACGGGGATGAGATCTGCTAAACTGACTCGTCCCACTGACATGATATTTATCCTTTTTGCATACATCATAAGCATCTCCCTTATCCCCCCTGTAAGATTTCAATGCAGTAGTAAAATAACTCCGTACGGGTTTGCTGTGTGGGCCTTTGAAATTTCCCAAACCTGCCACCCCTAACATGCTACTGAGCATACTCACTACACGATGCCAAATATTCCTTCCCGCACATCGGGCAGACCGGGATGGGTGTACCCAACCTAGGTCATTTGTTCTTCTTGTTCCCCCTCTTTACACAACCGTAACATATTTCAATAGTCATCCAACATCTCCCCAAGTGACACTTCTTGAAAACTAAACAATCCAGCTAATTAATACCAAAACCCCTTTTTCGTTTCTCAGATACACTCACCACACGATTCGGTGGTGCGGTGACATTGGTAGGAACAATGATACTTCCCCTAGCAACAAGTTCTTCCAATCCCTCCACGACTCGATGCATTCTCCCAACGAACTCTTGTGTAATCTCTCCCAGATTCAATGGCGTGGTCATTCCCTCATCGCTACTTCGAACTCGTGGATTACTCATCTGGAAAATGAGACATGGCGAGGAAATTAGCTTCCTATCTTAAGCTCTATCGTACGATATGGAGTATCAAGGAAGTGTGAAATTCCTAAATGTCCAAGTAGCCTCCTCATTATATATGTGGTCGACAACACACCGATAAGAAAGACTCTACTAGAAACGGCTCTGAGACATCCTAGGATACTTTAAAACCTTAGGATCTGATACCAAGTTTATCACGCCCTGAACTCGGGGAGCGCGACCGACGCTCAACCGAGTGAACTCGTCCGAGCAAGCCTATTAGATTTTCTTTTACCCGAACTTGGCCGAGCAAACCTACGAGATGCACTCCATTAATTAAACACTGAAAAGATTTCATTAACAACTCCCATTTCATTCCATTAGCAGCTTCATTCATAATTTCTAAAATATTTTAAGTTTATAGATATAATGAAAAATATGTTTTCCAAATACCAACATTTCTAGTTCAATTTCCCCACATCAAACACCACCCACAACCTGTCTACGGAGCCTCTAAGTACAACAGAAGAGTAATATGGAAATGCGGCAACAAGACCCCGGATATACCTCAAAACACAAAGTACAACATCAAATGATATCAGCACCGGAATAGAGTAGGGCTCACCAAAACCTGCCGAATAGGGAGTAACTACTAACGAGGACCAAAGTTGCCCGCTGATAAACCACCTGCATCCATTGAAGATGCAACGCCACCAGCAAAAGGGACGTTAGTACATATGGAATAGTACTAGTATATAAAGCTAAATGTCCTATTTCAAAATGGAATGTCCATATAAGAAAAGGAAAACCATAGAAATAACAAGCCACAATCAACAATATCCAAATGTCCAGTTAAACCATAATAATTTTCAAAATACGAACTTCATATACAATTTTGGTTGGGAGATCATTAGCACCGATATACCATCGTCTTTATTAGCACGGAGTTCGATCACACCCGATCGGCTAGGCCATCTCCCCACGAATAATGTGGTTTGACATGTGATGAGAAATACAGTTGTTACCTAGAGTAGTACCACTATATGCACAACATGACGTCCGATCTCTACCCGATCATCTAGGCCGCCTTCCCACATATGCCGTGTGGATTGACTTTTCCAATTCACAGTTATTACCAGTTTCATCCCAATTAAGGAGAATAATCACAATTTCACCAATATTTCAATTTCATCCCAAATAAGGAGAATAATCACAATCCACCCCTACACCGGCACGTGTAGTTTTAGGTGCGGGCCTTATGACCCACCCTTTCTCGGTTTTGCTAATGATGCTCGCAAAAATATTTTTTATTTGATTTGCACACAAAGGTAAAATAAATACAATTGTACTCACCTCAACATCTTTCACTTTGTATAAATTCTTATTAGTATTTCCAGTCACTCACAACAACAATATTCCCTTGGCTCATTTGGCCATTCACAAGATTCTTTATTCCTGACATGGTGGCCATATTTCATATTTCACATTTTCACCTCTTTCAATTTCAAAGATCACCATCAAATATCAACATATAGAATATTTCAGCAATGATATACTTCAAATTCATTAGTAATGGAAACTTTAAACACAAAAGGTTTCATCCCAAAGAATGGGGCATACCGACCAGCAATAGAAACACATATCAAAATCATACTCAATAAATACACCATTTATTCTTGCAATACTCTTTCCCAGAAATGCCAATATACTATTTCAACGCCTGAGTGTGTGAGAACTCGAGCCACATTGGATATATTTATAAAGCAAAGCATTAGTTAAAATAGCCACTTATGGGAATGAATTGAGTACACAAGCTTTTAGGCAATTCTATTTTCGAAATCATTTTTAAAAAGTTGAGTCGAGACTCATTTCATAATCTTTATCACACCCTCTCATTACCTTGGCACCACTAACCACAATTATAACTTAAATTCTTGGCACGTTGGCCACACTCTATATTCCCAATTAACTATTTTTCATTTTCAAGCATCTTTTTAGATTATCAACAACAAGACATTTTCAATCAAGATTTTAGGTACAAATATGAGCAATTTAGAGCCTTAAACATATCCTGTGTTTCTCACACAATTTGGAATACTAGCTTTCATTCGAAACACGACTCAAATCCATAACATTTTAATACGCAACCCATAATTTGAAAATATATCCAACTTGTTCCACACAAGTTCTTGCCATTCACAAACTTCTTAGTATGTTCTAACACACCCTAAACATATATTTTCATTTTTAAATGATGTGGTTCTATCCCATGGGTCTCCTTTAATACTCGAACAAGTTATTCCCAAATACTACTGGTGCACTTAAAATCTTAAATCATTAGGAAATTTTAACGGGGCCTTACAATAATACCCTTCACGGGAGAAACCCGGAGCAAAACCCACTCCCAAACCATGAATGCAACGTCGTGAACCTTCCGATCCACATAACTCTTCTGCCTAGACTAGGCTGTATGAAGTTGATGCTGAATCAATTTAACCTTCTCCAAGGCATCCTGAACCATGTCTGTATCTAATAGCCTGGCCTCGTATTAAGTAGGGATTTTGACTACTTATTTGGACTATTTTATTTTCGTTTTAGCTCAAAATTGCTTAAAGGTATTCCGAAAAACTAATGAAATGTGCTTTCTTGTAGGAGTGTTGGAATATGAGTCAAAGAGATGAAAGTCAACTCAAAAAGGAGTAATTTTGGACAAGGACCAAAACAAAGTTAAAAGGACAAAATGCAAACCGCACAATATTGAGTGCGGCCGTAGAACATGAGGAAGCCTCTGACAAACTTTCTGTGCAAAGTGCGGACCGCACAATTATTGTACGACCGTAGAAGATGAGGTTCAGAGAGATGGATTCTAGGGTCATGAAGAAGTGCGGACCGCACCATTATTGTGCGGCCGCAGAATCAAAAGTGCGACTGCACTCATAAATGTGCGGCCCGCAGAATTCGTGCATGTCAAAGCTAAAACTCGAGAGTGTAACTGCACTCAGAAATGTGCGGACCGCGAAATTTGAAGAAGTGCGGCCGCAACCCAGAATTGTGCGGCCACAAAAGTCTCTCCTGTCAAACTAGTGTCAAAGTGCAGACCGCACACATAATTGTGCGGCTGCAGAATCTCCGTAGGGGTAATTTTATCCGATAATTTTAGCTCGGTATAAATAGACCTTTTTGTCATTTTTAGGTCAAGTTAGAACTCCCGAAAATAGATGGCCATTTTTTTTTACTGTTTTGGGAAACTTTGGAATAGTTTATTATTTTAACATTAGATTTTCTTTCATTAATCATCTATTATGAGTTTTATCTTAGTTTCTTCTTTAATTTCTTCATTTTCTATGAGTATCTAAACCCTTAGCTAGGGTTGTGACCCAACCCTAGTATGGGTACTTAATGGGTGATTGATTTAGAGCCTATTTATGATTAGGTATATGATATTTAACCCTGTTCTTGCTTGAATTTGAGAATTGATGGTTGCAAATATTGATTCATGTCTAGTTGACTTAGTCGCTACTTAAGAAAGAGAGACTAAGTCTAGGAAAACTTGGCTAACAAGAAATTGGGGTGAACTCGAGAAATTGATAGCCCCAATTAAAGGGTCGAATCTAGAGATTGTAAGACCCAACTTGAGCATCTATCACTTGTTTTGTGAAATACCCATTTGGACTTGAGAAAGCCAAATTGGGAAAAATCACTCAAACTACTGAAAGGTATAGAGTGAGTAATCGTGTGTGATTGCTATAATGTATCCCGACAAACCTAATATGCCCTAAAGCTCTCAATCTGTTAGGTAACCAACTAGGAGGAAGTTACAACCCTATATCTTTTATAACCTGAAAAACAACAATGCCAAAAACATTGTCCCTTAGCTTTACAATTACAAGCATTAGCATAAAAACTAGAATTAGAAAAGAAACAACCGAATATGTGGAAATGCAATCTTGGGCACATCATATACTTAGATTAGGTATATACCTAATCCAACATAAAGCTCTCTGTGGAATCGACCCCGACTCGTGTTGGGTATTTATAATTGCATCGACCGCCTCACAATCCTAATTAGTGGTGTGAGTTTGGGCGACATCAATTTTTCAACCTCGTGGGCTTGTGGCATAGATTCCCTGTGTCAAATACTGTTGAGAGTGTAATGAAACTACATGTATTTTGAAACCCATATCATGTTTAAGGTGCCCGAATATTCTCATTTCGAGTTAAACTGATTTTCCCTATATTCCAAGAGGCGACTGGTGTAACGTACTTAGCTATTTCTCTTTGAGGCCTACTATTGCCGAACAAGGCACATATGGAATGAAACAACTGTTGATGTCCTTTTCATGACTCTTAGTCTTCCAAGAATAATTAACGCTAATGTATTTATCCTCCCGACCATGCCTCCCATATGTCACATGTCTAAAATGACTCATTTCTTTTAAATCTCAGAATCATGAACATGGTCCTTACATTATCAATGCCTACTAGGTAAGTCTATGCCTCATTTGTCAAATAAATGATGCCATCATAATGATTAACCATGTCAGCACATTGACGGATTCTTGAAAAAACAATAATTCCAGCCCAATCTTGGACCTCGTTGTTCCTATTTATAGTAACCTATGGGGGTTGAAGGTTCAAACATGGCAAATAAGAAGCTTCATCCCGTGATCAAATATATTGGATAGGAAGTTTTATGGTAATATGCATGCTAGCACATCTTAGAGTAATTGTTGGAGGTCGTCAAAGGTTTTGTTTGGGTGTTTAGCGTATGGATTTAGAGTTGAAGAAAGTGAACGGGTTATTCTCAAGATTTTCTCTATGAATATATTGGTTGAAGTTTTAAGGAAGGTAAAGTATGTGTAGTCATATTAGGCCTTATGGAATATTGAAGGAAATAGGCCAAACTATGAGTATGATGTTTTTCCATCATTGTCCTCTATGCATCTGATGCATCATGTATCTAGGTTCCAGAAGGTTGTTGGAAATCCTTTGCCTATCGTTCCAGTGGAAACTATCGAAGGTGAAGTTAATGGGTAATTGGCTTATAAAAGGTACCTAGTTGTCATCCCTGTTAGATAAGTCCGGAAATTGAGATCTACCTCCGCCAAAGTAAAGGAAGTATTCTCACTTGCCTGTATAACCAAATGGTTGTGGTTCAAAAGGGTACTTGTTATGTGTTATAATTTAAATATGTGCAACTCATGTCTAGATACCACTTCTGTTAATGTAATGCCCTTTATGCTGAGATCAGTATTGTTAATATATACTGTGATGCTTTGTTGAGTTATGGATATGTTGTTAGGGTAGTTTTAGGATTCTCTGGCAGTTGGATAAGCCCCAATTATAGGGGAGACTCTGGCAAACTTTTTGGCAATTTAGGGAGTTAGTCAAAAACATTTGGAACTGCTGGTGTGTGTTATAGAAACTGAGTCACATTGGGTGCTAATGGTGAATTTTGACCCTCATTCGAGGATGAATGATCTTAAGCGGGGGAGAATGTAAGGCCCCGTTAAAATTTTCTAATGATTTAAGATTTTAAGGTACACCAGTAGTATTTGGGAATAACGTGTTTGAGTATTAAAAGAGACCCATGGGATAGAACCACATCATTTTGAAATGAAAATATATGTTTAGGGTGTGTTGGAACATACTAAGAAGTTTTGTGAATGGAAAGAATTTGTGTGGAAGAAGTTGGATACATTTATTGAAAAGGATATCCCAATTCTCACAATATCCTACTTCAAACGCATCCTGCTACCAAACTATAAAGACTTAGGATGTGATCTACCTATAATATTAAATCCCTTTGAGTCTAGTTTCCAATACATCAAACCGTTCATCATTTGGATATGTATACAGAAGGTTATGGCCATTTTACTGGACATGTATCATATGCGTGACCGCACATATTTGAGAGTTTCTGCCTTGTGTGTGCGGCCAGATGTGCGGCCACATGCCCTGGTGCGCGGCTGCGCACGTAGGAGCCCATTACATAACCCCAAGGATGGGTAGATAGAGGGACTAAGTCATTTCTTCAAGACTAGGGCTTTATCTCCAACACCCATCCGGCCAAGGCTTCTAATACACACCTAAGGTGAGTTTTTAAGTGTGTTTTTATGATGATTTCACTTCTCAATCACTAGTTACAACAAGGTTTTGTATTGGATTCCATAGGATTTCTTTAAAACCTCAAGAACATCCCAAAAGTTGACTTTCAAGATTTGGTCTACAAGAGGTAATCTTTCACCCTTAAACTTACATGCATGGATTGTTAGTGAATAAATGAGCAAGGAATAAGTACTAGCACTTATGATATGCTGATTGGAAGTCATAAATACTTAAACTAGATTATTGGGTGTGGTAGAGATTTTGTAATGAGCTAGTTAGTAAAATTTGGTAGATGTGAGTTCATTGATGATTATAATGGTGCTAAGAAGGTAGTTAGTGGATAAAGTATGTTGTAGTATCTCTTGTTGGTGGTAAGGAGGTATTCTTGGATGGAGAAATACCATTACTAGAGGTAGTTGAATTCTATGCACTCTAGGTATTTGATAAAATGTCAAAATAACCAAAAACCTGGAAATATTTACTAATACTAGTCCAATTGAATTATGTTGATGTAGATTGAAGTTGTAAGAGTAGTGGGTGGTTTTAATATCGCTAAAGAGATCCATCAAGTTATGTTGGCTAAGCTTTCTCTCTTAGAATCGAATTCTATAATATTCCCATAAGTTTCAAAGTATAGGTTGCGTATTAAAATGTTATGGCTTTGAGTCGTGTTTCAAATGAAAGCTAATATGCCAAATTGTGTGAGAAAAACTCGATATGTTTAAGGCTCTAATTTGCTCATATGTGTACCTAAAACTTGGTTGAAAATGTCTTGTTGTTGATAATCTATAAAGATACTTGAAAATGAAAACAAAAGTGAATTGGGGATATAGAGCATGGCCAACGTGCCAAAATTGTAAGTTATAATTGTGGCTAATGGTTCCAAGGAAATGAGAGGGTGTGATAAAGATTATGAAATGATCCTCGACTCAACTGTTTAAAAATGATTTCGAAAATAGAATTGTCTAAAAGCTTTTGTACTCAATTCATGCCCATAAGTGGCTATTTTAACTAATGCTTTGCTTTATAAATATATCCAGTATGGCTCGAGTTCTCACATACTCAGGCGTTGAAGTTATATATTGTCATTTCTTGGAAAAGAATTGCAAGAATAAATGGTGTATTGATTGTGTATGATTTTGATGTGTGTTTCTATTGCCGGTCGGCATGCCCCATTCTTTGGGAAGAAACCTTTTATGTTTAAAGTTTCCATTACTAATGAATTTGAGGTATATTATTGCTAAAATATTCTATATGTTGATATTTGATGGTGATCTTTGAAATTGAAAGAGGCAAAAATGTGGAATATGAAATACAGTCACCGTGCCAAGAATAAAGAATCTTGTGAATGACCAAATGAGCCAAGGGAATATTGTTGTTGTGAATCACTTGAAATACTAATGATAATTTATACAAAGTGAAATATGTTGAGGTGAGTACAATTGTATTTATGTTACCTTTGTGTGCAAATCAAATCAAAAATATTTTTGGGAGCATCATTAGCAAAACCGAGGAAGGGTGGGTCATAAGGCCCGCACCTAAAACTATACGTGCCGGTGTAGGGGTGGATTGTGATTATTCCCCTTATTTGGGATGAAATTGAAATATTGGTAAAATTCTGATTATTCCCCTTAATTGGGATGAAACTAGTAATAATTATGAATTGAAAAAGTCAACCCACACGACATATGTGGGAAGGCGGCCTAGCTGATCGGGTGGAGATTGGCCATCATGTTGTGCACATGGTGGTACTACTCTTGATAACTACTTTATTTCACATCACATGTCAAACCACATTATTCGTGGGGACATGGACTAGCCGATCGGGCATGATCGGACTCCGTGCTAACAAAGACGGTGGTATATCGGTGCTAATGATCTCCCAACCAATATTGTATATGAAGTTCGTATTTTGAAAATTATTGTGTTTTAACTCGACATTTGGATATTATTGATTGTGGCTTGCTGTTTCTATGGTTTTCCTTTTCTTATATGGACATTCCATTTTGAAATAGTACATTTAGCTTTACATACAAGTACTATTCCATATGTACTAACGTCCATTTTGCTGGGGGCGTTGCATCTTCAATGGATGCAGGTGGTTCATCAGCGGGCAACTTTGGTCCTCGTTAGCAGTTACTCCCTATTCAGCAGGTTTTGGTGAGCCCTACTCTATTCCCGGCCTGATATCATTTGATGTTGTACTTTGTGTTTTGAAGTATAGCCGGGGCCTTGTTGCTGGTATTTCCATATTACTCTTCTGTTGTACTTACAGGCTCCGTAGACAGGTTGTGGGTGGTGTTTGATGTGGGTAAATTGAACTAGAAATGTTGGTATTTGACAAACTTGTTTTTCATTATCTCTATAAACTTGTAATAGTTTGAAAATTATGAACGAAGCTGCTAATGGAATGAAATGGGAGTTGTTAATGAAATCTTTTCAGTGTTTGATTGGTGGAGTGCATCTCCTCTTTATTCATGAATGAGTTTGGGTAGAAGAAAATCTAATAGGCTTGATTGGCGAGGTTCACTCGGTTGAGCGCCGGTCGCGCTTCCCGAGTTCGGACGTGACCGTTATGAGGTTCGAAAAGAAAGGCAAGTTGAGCTTTAGGTATATCGGACCTTTTTAGATTCTTGAGAGGGTTGGAGATGCTGCTTATAGGCTTGCACTGCCACCTAGTCTCTCTGCAGTTCATCTAGTGTTCCATGTTTCCATGCTCTGGAAGTATCACGGTGATTCGTCTCATGTGTTAGACTTCAACTCAGTCCAGTTGCACAATGATCTATTTTATGTTAAGGAGCCTGTGGCCATTTTGGACAGGCAGGTTCGAAAGTTGAGGTCAAAGAACATTACTTCAGTGAAAGTTCAGTGGAGGGGTCATTCGGTCGAGGAGTCAACTTGGGAGACCGAGCATGATATGCGCAGCACTTATCCTCATCTTTTCACCACTTCGGGTATGTCTTTATACTCATTCGAGGACGAATGTATGTTTTAAGAGGGGGAGGATGTAACGACCCAGCCAGTCATTTTGTGGAAATTAGCCCCGAACCCCTATTTAATGTTCCCTCTCATTCATTTTTGGGTTTTGTGACTTGCCGGGAGGATTTGTTTCGTTTTCAGAGTGAAATGGGACACATAGTCCCTAAAGTAGAGGTTTGAGTCATAGAAATTGATTGTAATTTGAACTATGTGAAAATGACTCCGGAATGGAGTTTTGGTGGTTCCTATAGCTCAGTAGGGTGATTTTGGTCTTAGGAGTGTGTTCGGATGTTGAATTGGAGATTCGTAGTTCATTTTAGCGCTAATTGGCAAAAGTTGGAAACAAGATGATTTTTGAGAAGTTTGATCGGGAGTGGACTTTTTNTCATGTTGTGCACATGGTGGTACTACTCTTGATAACTACTTTATTTCACATCACATGTCAAACCACATTATTCGTGGGGACATGGACTAGCCGATCGGGCATGATCGGACTCCGTGCTAACAAAGACGGTGGTATATCGGTGCTAATGATCTCCCAACCAATATTGTATATGAAGTTCGTATTTTGAAAATTATTGTGTTTTAACTCGACATTTGGATATTATTGATTGTGGCTTGCTGTTTCTATGGTTTTCCTTTTCTTATATGGACATTCCATTTTGAAATAGTACATTTAGCTTTACATACAAGTACTATTCCATATGTACTAACGTCCATTTTGCTGGGGGCGTTGCATCTTCAATGGATGCAGGTGGTTCATCAGCGGGCAACTTTGGTCCTCGTTAGCAGTTACTCCCTATTCAGCAGGTTTTGGTGAGCCCTACTCTATTCCGGGCCTGATATCATTTGATGTTGTACTTTGTGTTTTGAAGTATAGCCGGGGCCTTGTTGCTGGTATTTCCATATTACTCTTCTGTTGTACTTACAGGCTCCGTAGACAGGTTGTGGGTGGTGTTTGATGTGGGTAAATTGAACTAGAAATGTTGGTATTTGACAAACTTGTTTTTCATTATCTCTATAAACTTGTAATAGTTTGAAAATTATGAACGAAGCTGCTAATGGAATGAAATGGGAGTTGTTAATGAAATCTTTTCAGTGTTTGATTGGTGGAGTGCATCTCCTCTTTATTCATGAATGAGTTTGGGTAGAAGAAAATCTAATAGGCTTGATTGGCGAGGTTCACTCGGTTGAGCGCCGGTCGCGCTTCCCGAGTTCGGACGTGACCGTTATGAGGTTCGAAAAGAAAGGCAAGTTGAGCTTTAGGTATATCGGACCTTTTTAGATTCTTGAGAGGGTTGGAGATGCTGCTTATAGGCTTGCACTGCCACCTAGTCTCTCTGCAGTTCATCTAGTGTTCCATGTTTCCATGCTCTGGAAGTATCACGGTGATTCGTCTCATGTGTTAGACTTCAACTCAGTCCAGTTGCACAATGATCTATTTTATGTTAAGGAGCCTGTGGCCATTTTGGACAGGCAGGTTCGAAAGTTGAGGTCAAAGAACATTACTTCAGTGAAAGTTCAGTGGAGGGGTCATTCGGTCGAGGAGTCAACTTGGGAGACCGAGCATGATATGCGCAGCACTTATCCTCATCNATTTCCATATTACTCTTCTGTTGTACTTACAGGCTCCGTAGACAGGTTGTGGGTGGTGTTTGATGTGGGTAAATTGAACTAGAAATGTTGGTATTTGACAAACTTGTTTTTCATTATCTCTATAAACTTGTAATAGTTTGAAAATTATGAACGAAGCTGCTAATGGAATGAAATGGGAGTTGTTAATGAAATCTTTTCAGTGTTTGATTGGTGGAGTGCATCTCCTCTTTATTCATGAATGAGTTTGGGTAGAAGAAAATCTAATAGGCTTGATTGGCGAGGTTCACTCGGTTGAGCGCCGGTCGCGCTTCCCGAGTTCGGACGTGACCGTTATGAGGTTCGAAAAGAAAGGCAAGTTGAGCTTTAGGTATATCGGACCTTTTTAGATTCTTGAGAGGGTTGGAGATGCTGCTTATAGGCTTGCACTGCCACCTAGTCTCTCTGCAGTTCATCTAGTGTTCCATGTTTCCATGCTCTGGAAGTATCACGGTGATTCGTCTCATGTGTTAGACTTCAACTCAGTCCAGTTGCACAATGATCTATTTTATGTTAAGGAGCCTGTGGCCATTTTGGACAGGCAGGTTCGAAAGTTGAGGTCAAAGAACATTACTTCAGTGAAAGTT
>AWOL01S0087415.1:20471-31435 GCA_000715115.1 Nicotiana otophora
CGCTCTTAAGATTTAGAGGCATTATCTTTATGGGGTGTCTTGTGAGGTTTATACTGATCATCGCAGTTTGCAGCATTTGTTCAAGTAGAGGGACCTAAATTTGAGGCAGCGCAGATGGCTGGAATTACTAAAAGATTATGATATTACTATCATATATCATCCAGGTAAAGCAAATGTAGTTGCAGATGCCTTGAGTAGAAAGATGGAGAGTATGGGTAGTTTGTCTTTCATTTCAGCGGAAGAGAGGCCATTAGCTTTGGATATCTAGTCCTTGGCCAACAGACTTGTACGACTAGATATTTCAGATCCCAGCTGAGTTCTTGCATGTGTCATAGCTCAGTCTTCACTATTTGAGCAGATCAAGGCTCTCCAGTATGATGAATCACACTTAATGGTTCTTCGAGAAATGGTACTATGAGATGGTGCCAAGGAAGTTACTATTGGTACGGATGGTGTTCTATGACTCCAGGATCATCTGTGTGTTCTTAATATGGATGAACTGAGGAAAAAGATCCTAGAGGAGGCACACAGTTCTCGGTATTCTATTCATCCAGGTGCTACAAAGATGTATTGTGACTTGAGGCAGCATTATTGGTGGTGACAAATAAAAAATGACATAGTTGAGTATGTAGCTAGGTGTCTAAATTGCCAGCAAGTTAAATATGAGCACCAGAGGCCAGGGGGCCTACTTCAGCAGATGACTATACGAGAGTGGAAATGGGAACGAATTACTATGGACTTTGTAGTTGGGTTGCCGCGGACCTTGAGAAAGTTTGATGCAGTTTGGGTGATTGTTGATAGATTGACCAAGTCGGCACATTGTATTCCTGTTGTGACTACGTATACTTCAGAGAGGTTGGCCCAGATTTATATTTAGGGATAGTTCGGTTGCACGGTGCGCTAATTTCCATCATATCATATAGAGGCCCTCAGTTTACTTCATATTTCTCGAGAGCAGTACAGAATGAATTAGGGCCCCGAGTAGAGCTCAGCACAACCTTTCATC
Organism: Nicotiana otophora; assembly: GCA_000715115.1. NCBI lineage: Eukaryota > Viridiplantae > Streptophyta > Magnoliopsida > Solanales > Solanaceae > Nicotiana > Nicotiana otophora. Next base: position 21,478 of record AWOL01S0087415.1, read on the forward strand.
TGCAGGGCAGACAGTTCAGATTTTTGAGGATATGATCAGGGCATGTGTGATTGACTTTGGAGGTCAGTGGGATCATTTTCTGCCTTTGGCCGAGTTTGCTTATAATAACAGTTACCAATCCAGCATCGAGATGGCTCCATTTGAGGCTTTATATGGTCGTCGATGCCATTCACCTATCAGATGGTTTGAGCCCGGTGAGGCTAAGTTATATGGTCATCGATGTCGTTCACCCATAAAGGTGAAGTTGATTCAGGAGCGACTTCGTACAGCACAGTCCAGACAGAAGAGTTACGCGGATCAAAAAGCGCGTGATTTATCCTTTATGGTAGGTGAAAAAGTTCTCTTGAATGTTTCACTGATGAAGGAGATTATGAGATTCGGGAAGAAGGGCAAGTTGAGCCCAAGGTTTATAGGCCCATTTGAGTTGTTGAGACGAGTTGGGGAGGTTGCTTATGAGCTTGCATTGCCTCCCAGTCTATCGGGAGTTCATCCGGTTTTCCATGTATCTATTCTCCGGAAGTATCATGTTGACCTATCACATGTGTTGGATTTCAGCACAGTTAAGCTAGATAAGCGTTTGGGTAATGAAGAAGAGCCATTTGCCATTGTTGATAAACAAGTTCGCTAGTAGAGGTCCAAGAATATTTCTGCAGTAAAGGTCCAGTGGAGGGGCCAACCAGTCGAGAAAGCGACTTGGGAGGCCGAGGAGAACATGTGGAGCAAATATCCACACTTATTTAGCACTCCAGGTATTATTCTAAACCCGTTCGAGGACGAACGTTTGTTTAAGAGGTGAAGAATGTAATGACCCAACCGGTCATTTTAACTTTTAGAACCCCATTCCCTAAAATAAAATTTCCCGCATGTGCTTTTAATGATTATCGACTTGCGGTGATGGTTGGTTTGGGATTTGGAAGCGTTTGGATTGAAATCGGAACATTTGGCTCCTTAAGTTATCCTTAAAAGGCCAAGTTTGACTTCGGTCGACATTTTGAGAAAACGACCGTGGAATCGGGATTTGACGGTTCCAATAGGTTCATATGATGATTTTGGACTTGGGCGTATGTCCGAATCGGGTTTTGGATAACCCGGGAGTGTTTTGACACTTAATAGTAAAAATCAACTATTTGAAGGTTTAAACTTCTTTAAATTTGTTTTGGAGTAGGATTTTGCGTAATTGAAGACCGTTTGGAATTCTAAGTTTGGGAATAGTTCTGTATAGTGATTTAAGACTTGCACGCAAAATTTCGTGTCATTCCGAGTAGTTTAAGTATATTTCGGCGCATTGGATGTAAATTGAAGAACTTGAAATTCTTAAGTTTGAATCAATTTGATTTAGGGTATGATTCTTAGATTTGATATTGTTTTATGCATTCCGAGAGTTCGAGCGAGTCCGTTTTATAATTTCAAACCTGTTAGTATGTTCGGGCGGGGTCCCGAGTGTTAATCGGACGAGGCTCGAACCAAGTTGGGAGCCAAAACTGAAGCTCCCAGCTACTGTCAGAATCGCACTTGCGCTTGGCCAGCCGCAGGTGCGACACTCGCAGGTGTGGCAGTAGCTCGCAGGTACGAGTCTTTGTGCGCAGAAGAGGAAAAGGGGGAGAGCGTAGTGGACCACAGATACAGAGAATTTGCGCACCTGCGAACGTGCAGGTGCGAAGTTGTGTGCACAAATGCAACCTTGGCCTAGGCGAGTGGCACTCGCACCTGCGAGGAATTTCCGCAGGTGCAAAAGTCGCATGTGCGGTAGTCTTCCGCAGGTGCGGAAATGACTGTTGGGCAGAATGTGTTAAAAATCCCGGCTCAGTCATTTTGAGCCCATTTTCTTCCATTCTTGGGCGATTTTGGAGCTTTTTGAGAGGAGATTTCAACTAGCAGCTGAAAGGTAAGTTAATTCCATACTCCTTGAGTTAAATATATAGATTATAGGTAGACTATAACTAGTAAATCTTAGAAATCAAGGGTTTAGGTGAAAAACCTAGATTTTTATAAAAATGAGATTTTAACCACGAAAATAGTTATGGAATTAGGAAGAAATTATATATTTGAGTTCTTGAGATTATGGGTAATGTTTTCATCCGAAAATTTCTGAAATCCGGGCACGTGAGCCCGGGGTGAATTTTAGAAATTTTATCATTTTGNATATATTTGAGTTTTTGAGATTATGAGTAACGTTTCCATCCGAACATTTTCGGAATCCGGGCACGTGGGCCCGGGATGAATTTTAGAAATTTTACCATTTTGGAAAAGGTAATTTATTTAATATATAAATTTCGAATCATATAGCATATATTAATTATTTTATATAACTTTTGGATAATTTTGAATTTTTTGCCATCGAATCTAGAATTTTACGCGACGCGATAATCGGAAAGTGGACTTTGAGACGAAGTAAGTCTCTTGTCTAATCTTGTGAGGGGAAAATTACCCCATAAGAATTAAATTGAATAATTGTTGCTAATTGTGGGGGGCTACGTAGGTACGAGGTGACGAGAGTCTGTGCGTAGTTACTATTGATACTAAAGTTCGGGTAGTTTAGGACTTAAAGTATGAATTACTTGTGTAAATTGTATTCTTTGCTCAATTAATATTAATTGATATATATGAATATATTGTGAATTGTTAGATAAAGATATTAAAGGATGTAAATCTCATATGCTTGATTTTCTGTTTAAATTAATTAATTATCGAAAGAAATTGTTCTTCCTCCTGAATTTGTCTTATAATAAATATACTCTTCTTCCAGAGGCACATAAGAAAATGTCCTCCTTTCTTGTGGAGAGGGACGAATACCTCGGCAGGAAAGATGCATCTATGGATTGTGCCGCACGTCCCTCGGTAGTGTACAAGACACTTTGGATCGGATCGTACGTCCTCGGCAGAAATCTTGCTTAATAATAATAATTACACGATACTTTAATAGTTATTTCAAGCTTGCGAAGCTAATTGATAAATTGGAGAATCCTTGAAATTTAATGAATTATTATTCCTGCTTGTTAAGGAATTAATTGTTATTCCTGTAAATGAGATTAATTGATAAATTGAAAATTATTTGAATTTAAGAAATTTAATTAATATATTGATAATTGTTGCATTTGAAGGAATATGATTATTTCCGCTGGTTAAATAAATTATTGTAAATTCTGTGAATCATGTTGATTTAGATATTCTAATTGTATTTCAGTTATTATTATTGACCCATAGTGAGTGTCAAAGTTGGCCATCTCGTTTCTACTACTTCGAGATTAGGCTTGATACTAACTGGGTACACGTTGTTTACGTACTCATACTACACTTGCTGCACTTTTTGTGCAGGACCTGAGGCAAGTACTAGCGGGGGACCTATCGTCTTACACCCACGTTATCCAGAGGCATAGTGGTGAGCTGCCTTTCTGAGCCATTCTGCAGCTATTAGTGTCTCTCCTTGTTTTTTTCATTCTGTCTATTTTTATTTCAGACAGTATTTGAGGCTTTGTATAATCTACTAGATGCTCATACACTTGTGACACCAGGTCTTGGCACACACATTGGTAGAATTTGGTGTTTTATTATTTTTCTTGGTTTTAAATTTTGTCAATGTATGCTTAATTTATTAAGTTGTCTTGCCTAGATGTAGTGTTGGGCGTCATCACGACCTATAGGTGAAATTGGGTCGTGACATTGCATGTGCGTAATTTTCTCAGACATGACAAACGTTTTTTCAAATCTTCATGGATGATTTAATACTTTTTTGTAAAACATTTGAAGGTTATTTCTATCATTAAACCTTGGTGATTTAAAGATGTGAAGAGACATATTTGGCTCCTAACTAGAAAAAATATCATTTTGCGGTTATAATATCCCTAATATTTAGGGACAATTTGGACATCGAGCAGAAAAACAAATATAAAGAAAAAGGGTTAAATGGCCAAAGCCTAACCATAACAAAGCGAGGGAGGCTTATTCACGCAAGAGGCTTCTGAAGAAGCCTTACGAATTGAAAACAAAGGAAAGAAACGGAGAAGAAAGGCAACTAAGGAAAAGAAAAGAAAGGGAGAACAAGAGAGGAAAGGGAAGAAAAAATAAAGATTTTGATTTCAAATCATTAAAATCTAGGCAATTAGAGGTCGTCTTGGTGGATTTTATTGGCATTTCAAGTAAGGCCATGAAGGTATAAGTGGGGATTTTAACAACTTATCTGCTTTAAACTATTATTTCTGAATCCAAAAGTAACTATTTAATGCATAATTCTGATGTAAAATGTTGATCTCAGGTGTTAAGATGATTCAGATAAGTGAAAGATGGAAAAAGCTGAAAAGAAACAAGAATGAACAAAGAACAACCGAAGTTTGAAGATAGGGATTAGTGCAGACCACACTTTTAGAGTGTTGGCCGCACTGTCTCAGTATGCATCTAACAGAAGGCAGAAATCACGACTACCGACGGAAAGCCAAGTGTAAACTAGTCCGCCTGATCGAATCTTCATGTAACGACCCGGCTTCGTTTCGAGAGTTATAGTCCCATTTTCTCCATTTCTGTTTCCTTTTGTGCTTTTCAGCTATATTATATTATATCGGATTGTTGGTTCGGGTCCGGAGTGGTTTCGGAGTGGATTGAGACACTTAGTCTCTAAAGTAGAAGCTTAAGTTGGAAAGTCAACCGGATGTTTACTTACATGTAAACGATCTCGGATTTGAATTCTGATGGTTCCATTAGCTTCATTAGGTGATTTTGGACTTAAGAGTGTGTCCGCAATGTGATTTGAAGGTCCATAGTAGAATTAGGCTTCAATTGACGAAAGTTAAAAATTTGGCGATTTTGGTTGGCAGTGGAAAATTTGATATCGGGGTTGGAATGGAATTCCGGAAGTTGGAGTAGGTTTGTGGTGTCATTTTTGATGTTGGTGTAAAATTTGAGGTCATTCGGACGTGGTTTGGTTGGTTTCGGTATCGGTTGTCGAATTTGGAAGTTTAGAAATTTTTAGGCTTGAATCCGAGGGTAATTTGATGTTGTTTTGAGTGATTCGAATGCTCGACTAAGTTTGTATGTTGTTATATGATTTGTTGGTACGATTGGTCGAGGTCCCGAGGGGCTCGGGGTGATTCCGTGTGGTTAACGGATTGTTTGAAGTTGGAAAAATGCAGCTGAAGCTGCTGCTACTAGTATTTTCGTACATGCGGAGGAGGAGCCACAAGTGGGATGGAGCAGAAGCGCTTGGAGAAGTCGCAAGTGAGAGCAAGGCTAAGGTGGGCTGGAAGCGCAGGTGCGAGCGAGCTATCACATCTGCGAGCTCGCAGGTGCGAGACCTTGGGCGCAGATGCGGAAGGGAGGAAAATGGCTGGCTTCGCAGATGCGAAGAATTATGCGCAAATGCGAAAGGTTGGACGCAGATGCGGAACCTGGGATCTTGAGTGAGTTCCGCACGTGCGATGGAAATTCTGTAGGTGCGGCATCGCAGAAGCGGAATAAAGGGCCGCAGGTGCGATATTGCTGGCAGAAAAACTCCAGCTCGAGGTTTTGCCTTTCATTTTCGATTTTGGACTTGAGAAACTCGGGAGAGAGGCAATTTTTCGAAGGTTTTCAAGGAGCAACGTTGGGGTAAGTGATTCTAACCCATAATGGTATAAATTTCGTGAATCTATGGCTTTATTAATCATTTAATTAGTTGGATGTTTGGAGTGAAATAAGGGGTTAGGACTTGGGATTTTGGAGAGAGTAAATTAAGGATTTGAGGGACCAAATGATGTCGGATTTTGATAAATTTTATATGTATGGACTCGTGAGTGAATGGACTTTCAAGTTTTATAACTTTTGTCCGATTTTGAGTCGTGGGCCCAGGGGCCTGGTTTGAGTGAATTTCGGGATTTGGCCTATAAATTGGTATTTTCCTTGTGGGATTCATTCCTTTAGCTCATATTGATCATATTTTATTTCTCGTTGCTAGATTCGGGTCATTTGGAGGTCGGTTCGAGAGGAAAGAGAATTACGGAGTAGGAGTTCTACGCTATTGAGGTAAGTAACAGTTTTAAATCTGGTTTTGAGGTTATGAAACCCGGAGTTTGGTATGATGTGACTGTTGGAGGTGGCATCCGTGCCAGGTGACGGGCGTGTGAGTGTACGCCGTGAGGGATTGATACTTGGTCCGTCCCGGGAGACTGTGAAGTCTAATAGCCTTTAATTGTGTTTATATGCATTCCTCTCTACTAGAACTTAACTGTTTTCATGTTAGAAATCATGCTTAGGCTATATTCCTGCTCATGGTAGTTATACTCAGTCATAGTGATTCCTGTACATGTTTACCTCAGTCTCTGTTATTTGTTTTCGCTGATGATATACTGTAACACTTTGATTTGGGTTGTTTTCCCTTTCTTTATTAAGAGATGTGAGACTAGAGAGGTTATTACTGAGTAAGGCCGAGGGCCTGGTTGTGAGGTATTGTTATATGGCACGTGAGTTGTCCGTGCGGATCCTTATGTTTATACTATGGCACGTGAGTTGTACGTGAAACACGTGAGTTGTCCGTGCGGATCCAGATATGATATTATAGCACGTGAATTATTCGTGCAACACGTGAGTTGTCCGTGCGGATCCAGATATGATATTATAGCACGTGAATTGTCTGTGAAATACGTGAGTTATCCGTGCGGATTAGCGCTTGGGCTATAAGAGCCCCTCATGAGTCTGAACACCCCCAGTGAGCGTAGGTACCTATTGAGAGTGTGTGTTGAGGGTTGAGAGCCGAGAGTGTGAGCTGTTGAGATGGGTTGAGTGACTGCTGCCTTGAGAGGTTGTATTTGCTTTTATTTATTATTGCACTCAGTTGTTATCTGTTGTTGTTGTGAAATTTCTGGAAGATACATATTTGTTTTACATGAGCGCGAACTGATTTGACTTATACCACAGGATTTGAAAGCATTTTCACTCTTTACTAAAAACTTTTAAAATGAACTGTACTGTATAGCTTGTCACTGCTTCTCAGTTCCTTATTTATTTCTGTTACTTGCTGAGTTGGTTGTACTCATGCTACACCCTGCACTTCATGTGCAGATCCAGGTGTGTTTGACCATGGAGGTCATTGAGTTCCGGCGCGATTGAGTACCGGAGACTACGAGGTAGCTGCCGGCGTCCACATGACCTTGTCTCTCTTTCTATATTTCTTTCTGTCTTGTATTGATACTTAGACACTAGTTGTATTAGTTTGGTTATCTAGATACTCATGACTTAGTGACACCCCGATGTCGGGCTATTTTTCCGCACTTATAATTTATTTGGATTTTACCCCGTATTTATGAGAAACTTCGGTTATTTTAAATATCTTAATTCACTTATGTTAAATTTGAAAGTGTTTTGGAAAGGTCGGCTTGCCTAGTACCACGATAGGCGTCGTCACGACGGGTTGGGTTTTGAGTCATGACACTTTAGAAGTTCAGAGATTCAACAGTTTGGAAGATTTGGCAGCTCTGTCAAGTGCAGTTGCAATTGCCAAGTACGATCCGCAATTCATAAAGTTTGGCCGCAATCTACACTCACATCAGTAGAAGATTTGAATGAAATCAAGTAGAGTGCGGACTGCACCATCAAAGTGCTGACTGCACTCCACTCCAAAGGATATCTTTTGAGCAAGTTCTTATATTGTGAATTAATTGCTGCATTGGTTTATTTTTTTATGACTTAGTTTCTACTTGAGAAAGAGAAACTAGGTTTGGATAATCTCGCTAACAAGAAATTAGGCTAGTTGTGAGTTCGATTAGGCCTAATTAACAGATTTAGACCAGAGATAGGAAGAATCTCACTTGGGATCATAATCGATTATGCTTAGTACTATCCTCTTTGACTTGAGGGAGCTAACTGGGAAAATTTACTGCTTAATCGAGAGATATTAAGTGACTACTTAAGAACTAAAAGTTATAATAACCCCAATCAACTAGGCAAGCATATTAGATCTCACATAATAGGTTTACACATAGGCAAGAACTACAATTATAGGATTTTTCTATTAAGTACAACTTTAGAGTAAGTCATGCATATTAGGAGTTTGATAATTTGTTATATAGATAACTATTAGCATAATTATTAGTTTTAATCACTCACTCTTTGTTAAAAGCTAAATTAGGATAATTCGAATTTCACTTTATAGGTGTCTAATCTAGCATCAATCAAACTCCTCGTGGTTCGATCCCGACTCTTAGTTGGGTTAATTAAATTGCATAGAATTATATCATATTTCTTATTAAGGTGTGTGTGGATGTTGTCAACCGTTTCAAGGCAAGTGAGACTTTTAACCTTTCAAGTGCTTGATTTTCTAAAAGCATGATTTATAACTTGCATAAATGATTTCAAATACCATATATGTTGTGAGGCGAGCGCGTGCTAGGTCGTTATAGAGTTTTCAATAATCTATTATGTTTGTTATGACTTATTCATGGTACTTTTGAGATACCGAAGCATATTCTATACCTATTTTCGATAACTGAGCATGGCATACTTGTTGTATTTATTGGGAGAAATTATGATCCATCTCGTTGATATACATGTTGAATATTCATGACATGACTATTTTTATATCATGTAATGTTGTTTGACTCGCACTATCTGCCTTATTTGCTTGCAATAAGGGGATACGAGTACCATGTTGATTCCTTTTGTCGTTCTATTAGGTGAGGACGTATGAGTTGGTCTAGTGGATCCTATATCAATGCGGGCCTAGTGTGTATGAGTTGATATAGTAGATCTTATATCATAAAGGCCTAGTATGTATAAGTTGGTCAAATAGGCCCTTTATCCATGAGGGCCTAATGTGTTGGGTTGATCTAGCCATTCTATCAGTGAGAGCTTAACGTGTGTGAGTTGGAGTATGACTTATCTACATGTTTATAATTTGTTGAACATACTATGATAGATTAATATTATGTAGGTTATACTTTATGCATGCATGTATGATATTTTAAAGACTTACTCGGAGGGTATGACATGTGGGCATGTGGTGATCTTGATGGGCCTAGGCCCATTCTTGTTGTTGTTTCATATCTTATACAAATCCTACCAATAGTATAGTCGGGGGACATTATTGATCTTGTTTGGGGTAGCTTTTGAAATCTATTTAGTTGTGACGATCCAAATTTCCACTAAAGGCTGTGATGATTCCTAACCCGCTCGCTAGGCAAGCCAATACACACTAGCAACAAAAACTCCAATTATTAAATCATTTAACCATTTAACCATTTTATAATATGAATAACAATGCGCAATAAATTTTAATTCCATATCATAAATACATAATCACTGACAAGGTTTAAACATGATCACAATTCCCAAAACATGGTGTCATTACATCACAACATTTAATAAGAGCAACCAGAATCAATTGAATAAATACATCTGTCCGAAAAAAATTATATAGACAGAAACAGATAAGTAGAAAAGGGGGACTCCATATGCTGCGGATTGGATCAAGTAAAGAAGATCATCATGAAGTCTCCAATAATGATCTTACTCAGCTCAATGGGTACCGCTAATACCGGTCTCAAAGCCTGCACAAAAATACACAGAATTATAGTATGAGTACAAAACTACGGTACTCAGTAAGTATCAAGTCTAGACTAGAATAAGTAGTGGCGAGGGATCGACTCTGACACCTACTAACAACTTAATAAGCATATGAAGCATAAATAGAGCATGATATTGCCGAACGAGTCTGCCAATAGAAACTCAGTAAAAGCTGAAATTTAGATATGCTTTTCAGATAATGGGATAGAATACAATATCACTTATCTTAGTTATGTCCATAATCATGATATGATTCAATCATCATTAACATATCATATAGGAACTACTGTATGACTCTAAACTGCCAATGCATACTCAAACAAGGGAAAAAAATACAATATCTCAATCATTCACAATCACAATATGAGTCAGTCAACAGTCTCTCTCTCTCTCTCTCTCACACACACACACACACACACACACACACCTCTCT
>AWOL01S0087415.1:47299-59947 GCA_000715115.1 Nicotiana otophora
ATGCAGCCCGATCCCATAAATATCCTCACAAATCAGGCCCTCAGCCTCACTCAGTCATAAACCTCTCAAGCTACTCGGACATTTCAGTAGAAAAAACAGGGCATTCGGCCCAAAACAACATTTATAGGCATAAAAAATAGAGACATAAAACGGAGTTATGCAGTAAACAAGTATAACCATGACTGAGTATAGATTTTCAATCGAAAACAGTGAGAGGATAGTAAGAAAAGGCCCCTAAGGGTCCAAACAGCACTAGCACAAGACCCAAACATGGCATTCAGCCCAATTTACAGAAACTTTCTAAAACATATAAGTATCATATAATTTCCACAAAATATACAACTTTACAGTTGCTACGGCACATACCAAGTCACAATACCTAACAGTGCATGCCCACATGCCCGTCACCTAGCATGTGCGTCACCTTAAAATACTAGAATGATACAAAAATCTGGGGTTTCATACCCTCAGGACTAGATTTACAATCGTTATTTAACTCAAACTGGTCAAATCTCTACCCCGCAATGCTCTTGCCTTTGGACTCAGCCTCAAAATTCTCCAAAGCTATTCAAAATCAGTACAATACCATCAATATACGCTAATGGAATGAATTCCACAAGAAAAACTATCAAATTAGACCAAAACCCAAAATTGGCTCAAACTCGGCCCCCCGGGCCCATGTCTCTAAATCCGACAAAATTTACAAAACTAAAAATCTCATTCACTCACGAGTCCATACATACCAAATTTATCCAAATCCGACATCATTTGGTCCCTCAAATCCGTAAATTAAACTCTTAAAAATTCCAAGCCCTAACCCCTCATTTTCACTACTTACATGATAAAACAACGGGAAAATCACCATATGTACGAGTATTAGGGCTCAAGTAACTTACCTTAATGAAATCCCCCTTGATTCCCTTTTCAAATCTCTCCCAAAAGCTCCAAACCCGAATAGAAATAGTGAAGAATGCACCAAAATTCGCGAACTATGCAATATGTACCTTCTGCCCAGGCTTCTCGCACCTGCGGCCTTTTATTCGCACCCGCGCGACCGCACCTGCGGTCCCAACAACTACACCTGTGCAAGTCACTTAAACGTCCAGGTTCCACATCTATGGCAAACCTATCGCACCTGCGCTTGCGCACCTGGGCGTGGTGCGCCGCATCTGCGAAGCCCGCCTTCTTCCTTCCCTCCGCATTTGCGCCCCAGGTCTTGCACCTACGGGCTCGCAGATGCGATAGCCTTCTCGCACCTGTGCATCCTGCCTAGCCCAGAATTTTCCGCACCTGCAAACCCCCATGCACACCAGCGGCCCCGCACATGCGATCCTTTCTTCCGCAGGTGCGGAAATAGCAGAAGCAGCAGCTTCAGCAGCAGTTTTCAACTTTCACAAATTCGTTAACCACCTGGAATCACTCAGAGGCCCTCAGGACCTCAACCAAAAATACAAAAATTCATATATCAACATATAAACTTAGTCGAACCTTAGAATCACTCAAAACAACATCCAAGCACAAAATTACCCTTGGATTCAAGCCTAAGTATTTCTAAATTTCTAAATTCGGTAACCGATGCCGAAACTAACCAAACCACGTCCGAATGACCTTAAATTTTGGACACACATCACAAATGACACTAAGAACCTACTCCAACTTCCGAAACTCCATTCTAACCCCGATATCAAATTTTCCAATGCCGACCAAAAATCGCCAAATTTTTAGTTTCACCAATTCAAGCCTAATTCTACTACAGACCTCCAAATCATATTTTGGACGCACTCCTAAGTCCAAAATCACCTAATTAAGCTAACAGAACCATCAGAATTCAAATTCAAGATTGTTTACACATATGTCAACATCCAGTTGACTTTTCCAACTTAAGGTTCTAAATAAGAGACTAAGTGTCTCATTCCACTCCGGATTCGAACCAACTAACTCGGTATATCATAATATAGATTAAGAACATAAAGAAAACAGAAATGGGAAAAATGGAACTATAACTCCCGAAACGACCGGCCGGGTCGTTACAGTTATTATTATGGATCCAGGCTTATGCACATCATATTTAGCTTTTTTTTGGTTGACGTGTTCCAATTTGATCTTTGGAAAAAGATACATTGCACTATCCTTAGTTGTTTGAAGGCTTCTTCTTATGATTTGGATTCTATATCACCAGTTGAGAGCTTTACATGTATCTTTAGATGGCACTCAATCATGGCCTTGGGACGTTGCTACATGGATTCCTTTGCTTTATACTTGATTGATTTTGGTATGCTTTGCACTCATATGTACTAAGTTAGCATTTGTTTACAAGTATTTGGACATGCTGTCAATAAGTTGGTACTAGTCTTACATTATGCAAAGCTTACTAATTTACACTTTTTAAGACTTATTTGGTTGGATTTTTTATACATTAGTCACTAAGTGTTGTATCCTATTTTTGCACTAGTCAAAACAAGATTCAACTTGTGGTTTCTTTGTTGTTGATAAAAGAGAGTCGTCACCTAATATTTAAAGGTATACTAGGGTACCTATTTAATTACTAAATTCATGTTCTTTTATCGGTCAGATAGACGGTAAGATTATGGGTAAGGGTTCTTGTTCTTATATGCGGAAGGTGTTAGGAACCCCGTAAAATCTACCTGAGGTAGTTCCATAGGACTTAGACTAAGTTAAAGGATTAGTTGTTTGTATTCTACTTAACTGGTGCTAAAGGAGTACGGCTTAATATATATATTAAGAGATGATATTTACAAAGGGGTGTGTAGTTTTAAAAGGATGTGAGTTTATAAAGAAGTCTTAGGAAATAATGTTGGTGTGTATGATTGGAAGAGTTTAAAAAATGTGCATGATGTTTATATTTATAAAACATGTGAGAAAGGGATAAGTTATAAAACACTTTGTTTTTAAAGAATGGATATTCATGTTACTCTAATAAGATGAAGATGTTATAAAAGTGAGCCTAAGATATACCTTGGATTCTTAAATCTTAGACTTGAGGAAATCATTTGAAAATCTTTGTTGAGCGGCATCACCTTGGTTTTATGAAAAGAAGAATCGATTTTCTTTTAGAAGGTCAATCTTGCGATTCATTTTTGGTTTTTTATTTGAAAGAGGGACTGCCGTCATTTGCTAAGCTATTTTTAGGCTTCAAAATCTTCAAGAAAGGGTTAACAAAACATAGCAGATTAATGATGTGAATAGCTTATGATTAGCGAATGAAGGATTAGCTGTTAACTAAATTTCTTTTACTCCTACGTTCTTTAAGGCTTGTCTAAGTTGTTTACATGATTTAAGATATAAAGTAAAACCATTCAATCCAATATGATAATTTTTGTATACATGTGAGAGTTAAAGCAACAAGAATGCAGGAAAATGCAATGAAGAAGTAAAGCTATAGAGTAGTGAAGCAGTAAATAGTAAGGAAGTAAAGGGAGATGAAGGACTATGGTTTTTGGGCCGCAAAAGGGCATGCCCAGCAATAGCAAGAACGTGCAACAACTGACTTCAAACTTCCAGAATACCGTGACGCTAGACTTTGGCATGAGTTCCTTAATAATCAGCAGGCCCAACAATTGTACATGTCAATAAAATAAGAAGGTCATTAGAAAACAATACTCTATACATGTCAATACATGAAACTTGCGAACAGAAATAAAAAACGACAATTAACATTATTTAACATTGGAAGGTCATACTAATATGGTGGCTGTGTATAGCAAGTGATCCACATTGAATACTTTTTGTTGTCATTAAATACTAAACCCAAAGAGAATAATGAGTGTCAATAAATTAAAGGTTAAGGGTTGAGTTCCACTCAAAGTCAAAGTCCCCTTTTGAATCCCCCGACACTTCAAAGTTCCCAAGGGTCTCAAGGCCCAGGGCAATGCTTGTGCCAAGGAGGGTATCCCAACCAAGAGTTAAACTTTACTCTCAAATACTCCTAACCACTAACGACTCATTCTTCCTTATAGGTTTAAGTGCCAATGAGGCACTTTCAATATAAATCAATCATCATAACAATACCATACCATAGAAGGAATACCCTTTCCATGATGGCTAAAAGAGAATATTATAAAATACAAGACAACCTATTCACATTGTTATGACCATTTTTCACAGTTAAAAGGATGGTTCACTATGAGTAATATGCTAAGCAGGTTCAAAAGAAATCAGTTTCACACACACCTAGAGGCAAGAACACTATCCTATTACTGTTAAGAATCAAACACTTGAGATCACACATTCTAAGGACAAAAGGACATATAGTCCAAGCCCGTAACAATTATGAACACATCACATATGCTTTAACAGCCTTCAGTTAAACTAATCAAGGAATGGTTTGAACTTAGGCCTTGTTCACTAGTACACATATGGGTTAACAGCTCCAATTAAAACTCTTAAAAAGAGGTTAACAAAGATATAGACCAACAACTTCAATTAGCTTCTAAAAGAAATCAGGAGAAGACAGATTAACAATTATAATTAAGATTATTTAGGAATGTTAACAACACTATAGTTTAATTACTTCAACTGGTTCTCTCTAAAGAATGCCAATAAAAGTCAACAACTACAAATACAGATTAATAATCTTAATTAAGAGGCTCAGGTTGAAAACTTTAATTATGACATTCAGAGAGTAGTAACAGGGGTTCAAAGTTGTATCCATGATTAGTGCTTCTACTGGTACTGTCAGAGGTACCCAAACTATAACATGAACTTCTAAAAGGATACTAATAGGGTCAAAGGTTGGAATTAGGACTTCTAAAGGATATTAGCAAAGTCACAAATTCATAACTTCATTTAGGACTTTCTGATAGTACTAACTTCACATTAATATCATTGAGTATAAAGCATGTTGTTATGTCCAAGAAGTAGCACAAACTAAGTTTAATACATTTAAAAGAGCTTAGTGAAGTATCAAAATAATGTGTGCATGCATGGGATCATAAAGGACAAATAGAGGTACTGAAGAATAAAAATGAGTGCAGGATCAAGACCACACACAAAGGACAACTAGCAGAGGTCATATTATGCAAATGTTACTGACAGTATCATTATATGAGATTCAGGAAAAGGATAAAAGTATCATCACATTGGAAAAATATGTTATGCATGTCTGGGATAGTGTTTCAGTATAATGGAACTCAACAGTAGTATTTTAGCTAAAAAAATGTGTCATCATAACCTGAATACATCTCATCCTCACTTCATGAGGTAAACTAGGTGTAATGCAATCTTAGAACATACACAAAAATGATACCATGATCCAAATAACTTAGGGCAGGTTTACATACACAGTCATGAGTTTAATCAACCAATTAACAGAATCACAAAAGCATATTATGGAGACAAAACAATCTAGAAGATCATGAGTTAGTATTTTTGAACTAAGGCATCAAGTTGGTTTTCATCACTAAGTGATTCATACTTTGCTTACTTCTGGATTATGAAGGAAACTGCAAAAAGTAACATTCACAACAGATTAGCATAACAATTAGAGTAGTACTAATAAAATCATTAAAGAGGTCAGAAACTAGGTATTAGGAATGTTAAGAAGTTTTTAGTCACTTTCAAAGTTAATATGAAACATGAATCATCATATGCATATCAATATCAACATGTAATTCTAACTTTAAAAAATTAAAGAAGTTTATGATCATAGGAAATTACTTAACAGTCATTTATACACACATGAAACAGTTAAAAAAATATAAACACACAACTAATAACATCGTTTAGCAAAAATAGTAAATCAGTTCATATTAAGGAGTTTAGACTAAGGTCGATATTTTACTGACCTCCTTTGGTGCAGCAAACCAAACAAGTGCTTAAGTTAGCTGTTTAGGGAACCAAAAGCTCAGCCTTTAACCAACGACAAACTCAGAACCAAAATAAAAAGAAAAGCAGATGTTGAGTGAAAACTCGAAACTTCAAACCAAAAGGCTTAAGAAAATACTCTACTGTATCTTAAATTCTTCAGAAATGTTAGTTTTAGTTGGTGTATATTTTCTGTATCTTAGGTGAGAATATTAAACAATGCCTATTTATAGTGACTGTGAAACCTTAAGGTTCCAGATTCAAATTGATAGTGGAGAGTGACGGAGGAGCGGCGATGCAAGCACAATCGAGTAAAAATCATAGACGAGCAAAGGTGAAAAATAGTAGTTGATTTTTACCTGAGTGGAGTGCATACCATTGATGGCAACGACCCATCGGACAGAGCCCAAAAATCTAGAGGTCACTACGTTTGACCTCTGGGTATAGAATCTTCATGATGAAGTTCAAAGGAGGCTTCTCATGCGCTGTGACTTTAAAGAACACAAGAAATCTCAGACGATTTGAGATTTCACCCTTTTGTCAGTAACTTCAACATTATGGCTTTTGAAATTAAATGGTGGAAACGGAAAGAGAATGACGAGATTCGTAGTACAGAGTCAATACAGATTGTCATGCATGACATGGATTTGAATGATCACCGACAATTTAAAGTTTTATATCTAGGTTAGGGTGTTCGGATTTGGGGGATTTTGAATCTCAACAATGAAAGAGGAAAGAAGCAGCATGATTCGCCGATTTGGGCAACAATAAGAATGATTTGTGGTTTGTTTCACGACCTTGCACTAATTTGTGCAAGGTTTTCATGATTGATTGGTCTGGTGAGTTTGAGAGAAATGAGAGAAAAAGGGGAAAGATGATGACTAAGTGTGGTGAGGAATGATTAGGGTTTGGATATAGTTGGGGTTGGGTCTCTAGGTTAAGCTTAGGAGATCAAATCTGGGCCGTTAGTCTTTGAGATCAACGATCCTGATAATTTGGGATTAAACGTTTTGTTGTGGGGAATTTTGGTGGCCATTGGATCCTTCTGATCCAACGGTTAGGATAAAATCTCTGGACGTCTTATATTTAAAGCGGAAATATAGTAAAATATCATGGACCGTTGATCATAAAAATGGGTGGCCCGAATTAGTTGTGCTTGTTTTGTGTGTGTAGGAGACAGGTGACGTGGCAAGCTCTGATTGGTTTAAAGGTAATGGCAAGGATTGACTAGCCGTCAACAACTACCCCTCTTTGACTAGAGATGATGAAAGAGTTTTTGGTCAAAGAAATTGAACTAAAGAAAATTTCGTCCCGGCTTTAGGCATGCATTGCAGGAATGGAACAGGGGTTATGAGCTATATGATTTAGAAAATTTGGGGAATTGGGCGGAATTCTGGCTTTGAATTGCTTACATACATCAGGCTTAACGAAGATCGGACCTCATGTAGTTCTGGAGTGAGGACCTTGAGGAAGCGATGCTCGCATGAATTGCCCTAATATGATACCGTGAGTCGAAAGATTCGATACTCACGAGAGTTTTGAATTTGCGACTTGACTTGAAAGATTTGAAAAATTGGAGTTCTACTGGTCGTTTCGAACTTGAGCTCGGATCCTTGGCCCGCTAATGAGTTTGTTGTCCCTCATGGCATTATAGTTTGGTTTACTGCTTAGAAGGAGTTCCACGTCGCGATATTTGTTCCTACAAAAAATAAAATACACACATACCCATAAATTCCAATGCAGAATATGTTAAGATGTGATGTAAATGATGCAGGAATGATGATGCATGGCTGTCGAAGAGCCGTTATTTGGGGACGGGATGATGGGATACTTGAACTTGACTCGATTTGTTAGCCGGGTTGTGTAACGTTCCGTATTTATCGGAGCATTGAGTCTCCTCGTGTTGGGAGTAGTTGTAGAATATATCTCCGTTTATTGGGAGAGTTTTGCATTGAAAGTGTCTCCGCTTGTTGGGAGAGCTTGATTCATAGAGTGCATCTCCGCTTGTTGGGAGAGCTTGATTCATAGAGTGCGTCTCCGCTTGTTGGGAGAGCTTTGCACTGAAAAATGTAAAGTATTCTCTTGGGAGCGATTAACTTAAAAACGTAATCATTCCTGAAGCTACAGAGTAAAACGTCAATACATTCAAAATAATAACAAAGGAAAACAAAAGCATGCCCAAGAGATACTCTTGGATACAAAGCTAAGTTGCGGCCATCGATTGGTAGAACGTTGGTGACGAGTTTCACGACTGTCTATTCTGGCCTCCGATGTAATGGAGCAGCGATGCGGATTGTTCCGTTGACGGAGTGAACAATCTTCTATATACAAGGCTTCGATTGGCGAAACCGACATTTGATTTGGATAGAATGCTCCAATCAATTGAGCTTATTTCCTATATAGAGGACTCCAACTGGAGAAGGCTCGTTTTGTACAAGGTTCTCCGATTGATTAAGCATACAGATTGCTATATACAGGGCTCCAATTGGTGAAGTTAACGGCTCATTTTGTACAAGGTGCTCCGATTGGTTGAGCAGACGGTTTGATATGTACAGTGTGCCTTTTTCACATCAACGGTCTGACTCTAAGAAACCTGCAAAGGACATCAAGAAGTAGTTTTAGTTGTAGCAGAAAAGTTAAATAAAGGAAGAGGGGTGATAATCCTGAGAAAGTGGATGATCCGTCATTTTCCCTAGTATATTCCCAACATTTCCTTGCAACCTATTGACCCTGTACTCAAAGAAATATGATGAATATGACTAAGCTTGATAAAAATATGATGAATATGACTGAGCTTGACTCAGGCAACCTACGTATCCAAATGAATCAGGTCAAGACGTAGTTCGATTACAATAGAAGAAAAATTATGAGATTAAGAATGAAATGGCCAAGTCTAACTCAGACTGCCTACGTATCCAAATGGAATCCGGCCAGAACGTAGTTTAATTACAAAAGATGACTGATTCGATGAGGACTGCCTAGTATTCTTTCCCAAGCAAAATCAAGTCGGCATAGTTCCAGAGCAATCATATTAAATGATATTTGTATTTTCTATTACAAACCAAATGAGGGAGAGAAACCGAACCCTACGTGGTTGCTTACGTATCCCTCCATGGGAAGTCTGGTTGAATGTAGTTCAATTACAGCAAAACCTAACTCTATTTGCCTTCAAACATCGTATCTCTCGATTGCGTCGGAGTAGATGGGCTACGTGTTGAGTCTTCTTTCCATTTCTACAAAACTCGGTGAACCACGTAAGGACCTTGCCAATTTGGTGCAAACTTTCCTTTGGCTTCTTCCTGACGGGGGGAGATTTTCTTCAGAACCAATTTCCCCACTGTTAACTGGCAAGGTTTCACCCTTTTGTTAAATGTACTAGACATCCTATTATGATATAGCTGACCATGACATACTGCATCCATTCTCTTCTTGTTAATGGACATGAGTTGCTCCTGTCTGACCCGTGGCCATTTTGCATCGTCCAATTTGACCTCATGGATGACTTTTCAGGATGGTATATCGACCTCCGCGGGTATCACTACTTTGATGTCATTTACTAACATGTACGGCGTTGCCCCAGTAAATGTTCTCATGGTGGCCCGATAACCTAGTAAGGCAAAGGATAATTTCTCGTGCCATTGCCTGTGATTTTCCACTATCTTTCGCAGAATTCTCTTGATGTTCTTGTTGGCTACCTCAACTGCCCCATTCATTTGTGGTATGTAGGCTGTGGATTGAGTCATGTATCCCAAATCGGCAGACGATCTTTCACAGAATTCTCTTTTCAGTGATGATAGACTCATGTATCCCAAATCAGCAGACGATGTTGTTTCGTACAAAATCCGCCACTACCTTCTTTGTGACGGCCTTGTGGGTAGATGTTTCGACCCATTTGGTGAAGTAGTTGATGGCTATCAAGATGAAATGGTGCCCGTTTGATGCAGTAGACTCTATAGGTCCAATCACTCTATGCCCCAAGCGGTTAACGGCCAAGGCGAACCCATCACATTCAACTCATTAGGCGGAACCCGGATGAAATCCCCATGGATCTGACACTAGTGACATTTATTCATGTTGCAGATACTATCGCTTTCCATGGTCATCCAAAAGTATCCAGCTCTCAAGATCTTCTTGGCTAATGTGAACCCATGCACATTCCTGTATGTATTTCTTCCAATAATCTGGTTGCCTCGGCGTCATCTACATATCCCAACAAACCCAAGTCTGGGGTCCTCCTATACAGAACATCCCCGTTAAGGAAACAATGATTCGCCAACCTCCTGAGTGCTCGCTTCTGACTACTGGTGGCATTCTCTGGGTACTCTCTTATTTCGAGGAATCTCTTGATGTCGTGGTACCATGGTTTATCGTCTGGATCTTCATCTACATGAAAGAAATAGGCATGTTGATCCCTGATCTCTACCTCGATAGGGTCGATGTAGTTCTTGGTTTGATATTGAATCATGGACGATAGAGTTACAAGGGCATCGGTGAACTCGTTCTGGATCCTGGGAACGTGCTTGAACTCAATCTTCATGAACTTCTTGCATAACTCTTTTACATAGTGCAGGTATGAAAGGATCTTGACATTTTTGGTAGACCACTCCCCTTGGATTTGGTGTATCAATAGATCGAAATCCCCTATGACCAAACGTTCTTTGATGTACATGTCGACTGCCATTTTGATCCCAAGGATGCATGCTTCGTATTAGGCCATATTATTGGTACAAGGGAATCTTATCTTTGTTGATGTTGGATAGTGTTGTCCAAATTCCAAAATTAGTACTGCCCTAATTCCTACTCTTTTAAAGTTCGTTGCTCCATCGAAAAACATTCCCCATCCAGGGTATGACTCTGTGATATCTTCTCCGGCGAACAATACCTCCTCATCGGGAAAGTACGTAGTGAGCGGCTCATAATCTCTGTCCACAGGATTCTCTGTGAGGTGGTCATCTAAAGCTTGTCCCTTGATAGCCTTTTGGGTTATGTACACAATGTCAAATTCGCTAAGGAGAATTTTCCATTTAGCTAGCTTTTCGGTAGGCATCGACTTCTGAAAGATATATTTGAGCGGGTCGAGCCGAGATATCAAATGCGTAGTATATGCTGACATGTAATGCCTTAATTTTTGGGTGATCCAAGTTACAGAAAAATAAGTGTGTTCTATCAAGGTGTATTTGTCCTCGCATGATGTGAACTTCTTACTTAAGTAGTAGATGGCCTGCTCTTTTCTCCTAGTTTTGTCATGTTGTCCCTACACACATCTGAAGGCGTTATCCAAAACTGATAGATATAGTAACAATGGTTTCCCGGTCTCGAGGAGAACCAATACTGGTGGGTTTGACAAATATTCCATAATTCGGTTGAAGGATTTCTGACACTCTTTTGTCCACTTTGTGACAGCGTCCTTTTTCAGCAAATTGAAAATAGGTTCACCAATTACTGTAGATAGGGCTATGAAATGACTGATGTAATTCAGTCTACCTATGAAACTGATAACATCTTTATTACTCTTGGGGGGTGAAAACTCTTGAATGGCTTTTATCTTTGATGGGTCCAATTCTATCTCTTTCTTGCTTATGATGAAGCCTAACAATTTTCTAGCAAGAACTTCGAACATGCATTTTTCCGGATTCAATTTTAGGTTGTACCTTCGCAGGCGCTCGAAATATTTCTTCAAATCATCTAAATGTTATGAACGTTTCCGAGACTTGATGATGATGTCATCCGCATATACCTCGATCTCATTGTGAATCATATCCTGAAAGAGGGTCGTCATGACCCTCATGTAAGTGGAACCAGCATTCTTGAAGCCAAATGGCATGAATCTGTAGCAGTAAACTCCCCACGGTGTGGTAAAGGCTATCTTCTCTGCATGTTCTTCGGGCATCAAGATCTGGTGGTATCCAGTGAAACAATCCACGAATGACTGCAGTTCATGCTTTGCGCAGTTGTCGATGAGAATGTGGGTATTTGGTAAAGGGAAGTCGTCCTTCGGGCTAGCTTTGTTGAGATCTCGATAATCAACGCATATATTGATCTTCACGTCTTTTTTGGGTACTAGGACGATATTTGCTAACAAGCTGGGATAATTGGTGACCCTTACTACATTTGCCTCTATCTTTTTGGTTACTTCTTCCTTTATCCTCAGACTTAAGTCGGGCTTGAATTTTCTGGGCTTTTGCTTGACTGGTGATCTGTCATGGTTGGTAGGCAATCGATGCGAGACAATGTCAGTACTTAATCCAGGCATATCATAATATGACCATGAAAACACATCAATGTATTGCCGGAGGAGGTCAATTCATTCTTCCTTCTGCTCTGCCTCTAGATGGATACTGATTCGGGTTTCTTTCACGTCTTCCTAGCTTTCGAGATTGACCACTTCTGTTTCTTCAAGGTTAGGCTTTTTCTGAATCTCTAGTTGTTCGATCTCTTGGGGGAGATTGTCTTGCATCATACTCTTGTTGTATTTCTCATAATCTGGGTCATTTTGCTCGACGGTTTCGTTACTTGTCAAAATTGCGGAATGTGGGTTTTTATCGTTTTGATTATTGAAAAGAAAAACTAAGCATAAATAAAGCGATAAATAAAGTTGCAATATTTTAAGAAAATGATTCTTTTTATTTCATCAAAAGAGGAACGTCTAAGCGTTCAAAAGGGGCAAATGACAAAAAGGTATAACACACGGTGCATAACTAAATTGACCATGTGCTTTTCAAAAGAAACTTCTACAATTCTACACTACCAAGACTCCCTGTGAACCAAAGACGGGCTGGTGGTCCAATTCCACAGTTCCTCTCCTGGTTCGGTATTCCGAATGGT
>AWOL01S0087415.1:60782-88697 GCA_000715115.1 Nicotiana otophora
TGATTCGGGTTTCTTTCACGTCTTCCTGGCTTCCGAGATTGACCACTTCTGTTTCTTCAAGGTTAGGCTTTTTCTGAATCTCCAGTTGTTCGATCTCTTGGGGGAGATTGTCTTGCATCATACTCTTGTTGTATTCCTCATAATCTGGGTCAATTTGCTCGATGGTTTCGTTACTTGTCAAAATCGCGGAATGTGGGTTTTTATCGTTTTGATTACTGAAAAGAAAAACTAAGCATAAATAAAGCGGTAAATAAAGTTGCAATATTTTAAGAAAATGATTCTTTTTATTTCATCAAAAGAGGAACGTCTAAGCGTTCAAAAGGGGAAAATGACAAAAAGGTATAAACACGGTGCATAACTAAATTGACCATGTGCTTTTCAAAAGAAACTTCTACAATTCTACACTACCAAGACTCCCTGTGAACCAAAGACGGGCTGGTGGTCCAATTCCACAGTTCCTCTCCTGGTTCGGCATTCCGAATGGTCGGTGTCTTGATGTCAATTCTTTCACAGCATTCTTAAATCATAGTCACGAACAACCTTCCCATTCCCTCGACAAGATCATCTTCTAGCATTGAACTTTGGCCCGTACTCACTTATTGTGACTCACACCTTCGACAGGAAGCTTATCTCTTCGGCAAATGATCATATTTACTGCGACCATTTTCCCAATAGTTGCAGCCAGTACTTCACTGGTGGTATTTTTTAGCATACTTACCCCACTTAGTACTCTCATCGGGGCATCCTTATGATTGTCGGAGCTCACCAGTAAGTCCATTATTGATATTTGTGCAAGTTTTCTTCAGCTGTTCCTCCACAGAGTATTCTTTGGTCGACATTCTCTTTCAAAATTCTGCATCCTCGGGGTCTGTTATATTTCTTCTTTGAATCTGCTCTCTTCCCAAATTCTCTCGATTCGCATCCTCAAGAGCGTAGCATCTCCCTGACCTAGTTATACCATGAGCTACCACAAAGTCTGTCATTTTCGATTTTCCCTTTTACTGATATGTCCATGGAACAATTTTGTATTCCCGACCCTCTTCATCCCCGGTAGCAAAGACAAGTTATCGTTGGTAAGTCTGAACCATAATTGTAGGTCTCAATTGTATTGTGATCATCGGAGTCCTTTGAGGTGCATCCTTGCGGCCTGTGCATTTCCTACTGTGATAATGGTTCCTTTCAAGCTATATTCTTCATCTGAGGTAATCACGTTGACTCCCCGATTCCGGTGATTTAGTAGGGGATTGCGATTCACATTGGGCGGAGCCAGAGTGCACTGAATGGCTCCACTTTTGGTTAGTGTTTCAATTTCATTTTTCAGCTTAAAACAATCTTCAGTATCATGCCCAGGCACTTTTGAATGGTACACGCACCTTTTGGTTGCATAAAAAATACTTTGAGGGATACTCAAGAACCCTTCCTTCCACTGGATGTATCAATCATACTCTCCTCAATCTTTCAACAAATTGAGCCAGAGGCTCAGCAATCGGGGTATAATATCTGAAACCTCTCTCTTCAAAATTCGGGCGAAGTCGGGGTGCATAAGTGGGTAGATTTTGATGAGTGGTGGTTGGGACAAGAGCATATGGTTGTTGTGGATTCGAGTTGTTATGGGCTCTAGGTGGGTTATATTGAGGTTGGGTTTGGTATATGGCTGTGTGTTGTAGACTGGAGTGTAGACGTGTGGTGGTGAATGGAATAAGAAGTGTTTCCATGATGTGGGTTGTGTTGATAGTAAGGGACGACTTCTAAGACTTCTTATTTTTTCTTCTTTCCGCTACAGATTGACCCTGATTGGATAACCTTGCTAGCTTCTTACAGTGCATCCATGGATTTTACTTTCCCGGATCTTATACCTTCTTCTAAGAAATCTCCCATTTTGACTAGTTCGGAGAATTTCTACCCCATCATACCCATAAGCTTTTCAACGTATATCCCTTTGTAGGCCTTGATAAAATACTTAGTCAATTCACTGTCGTCCAATGGAGGTTGTGCCCTGGCGGCTTCTGATCTCCATCGACATGCATACTCTTGGAATGACTCAGATGACTTTTTTCGTAGGTTTACTAGTGCAAACCTATCGGGAGTGATCTTTGTGTTGAATCAGAAGCGATTTATGAAATCTTGCGCCATATCCTGCCATGTCCTCCAGTTTCGCGGGTCTTGTCGAGTATACCAGGTAAGTGCTTCTCTTGTTAGGCTTCTTATAAACAACTTCATCCTCAGCTTCTCGTTTCTTCCCACTCCAACTAACTTGTCACAATATGACCTCAAATGTGTGTGGGGTTCACCCGTCCCATCAAAAATATCGAACTTTGGAGGATTATACCCTACTGACATATTCACATCTAGATGGATACACATATCCTCGTAGTCCAAACTTTCACTTTCCCTAGCTTCTCTTTCTATCTAGGCGTGCTGGTCTATCTAATAAGGCACCCTGACAATGACAAATGTTGTAAAGGTAGGTACAGAAATGGCATATACAAGAGGAACATATTGCTCATGTACAGCGGTATGTGCCACCAGTATGTGCTGATTTTGGTGAGTGGTAAAGGTGACTCCTTCATGAGGAGGGGTGTGAATTGTGTTGGTGGTAACGGGTGGGTCTTGTGGCGTTTAAACGTAATATGGTATGTAGGGAATGTGGATAGGAGGATTTGGTGGTTTTGCAGGGGTTCCTGGAGGTATGATTTGAGTGGTGGGGACTAATGTCGGGGTGTTGTTAGCCTAGCATGATGTAGAAAGAAAGTGGTCGGGAATTGAATCCAGAGAGGGGAAACAAGGTTGTGGCGGAAGCATTGTCACGGCCAGATATGCTAGTTCCCTGATATGTTGTACTTCCTCCATTAAAGACTCCATATCATGGGCCATACTGGCCACATGTTCATCATTCCTTGTATCGTCATTCTCTCCCGATCCCCCTGGGCTATGGCTATGACTAAAGCATGTTCGGTCAGGTTTTCTGTCGCAGGCATCTTCCCGTTTGATCGTAAGTTGTATGGTNACATCTTCCCCTTTGATCGTAAGTTGTATGGTGGTTCCTCCAGTTTCGGGTCGACACAAACCAACTTTTTCTTTTGGTGAGTAATAATAAATTAATACATGAAAGAAAAAGAAAAAGAAACAAAAGTCAATTTCTTCATTTATGCAAACGAAGTGTCACACAGAGCAATTAATTCACGTATTCAAGCAAGCACACTTTCCTAGAATTTATGGGGACCTCTCATTGCCGGAGGTAGGCCTAAATCGCAGACATTTGACAAACAATTAGATTTGACACATTCAGTTCTGAAGTAAATTTTGTTTTCATTGATAGTGTTTCGATTGAGATAAGTAGGAACAAAGGTTACATCATCGTTTTTGGCATTCACAAAACTGCATGGCCTTGAACAACTTGCCCTTAGGGAAAAATAAGGAAATTGGGAATATAGAACAAAGTGGGAAAAAAGGGAAATCAACTAACTTCTAGTAACCATCCTCGAAATCATTCCCTATCTCCCCTTCCTCTTCTGGATCTTCTTCCTGATCTTATTCAAATTCCTCTCCGTCATCATTGAACTTAGATTCTTCTTCTAGGCCTTTCTTCGGTTCTGTATTAGATTCTATCTGGATGCACTGCACTACTCGGTCATCATCTTCAGCAGGTTCATCAAGGTAGTCATAAGGTAATGTGGCAAGATCTCATGGTAGATTTACAAAGAATCCACTGCATCCTCCGGCCAGGCTATATCCTCTTTGCTTGGTTGGGCTAGCTCATCTTCCTCGTTGATCCAGACATAATACTCCAGAGTGCACCACGAGTTTTGACCCATTGGCATTGTGACCAGATCATTCCACTCTTCTTGAAACCTTATTATCCTTGGTATTGGAATATGTCTGTTGTATTTATCCTCATATAGAGTTTTCCTCATCCATATAGGCATATCCTGAATCAACCCGAAATGTCGGAGAACCTGTAGGGGTGAGTATGGCTGGATCCCCTCAAGTCCTATCAGCTTAATGAAGTATTTCTGAAGAGTCCTTAGGATTGCCCTCCCACCTAACCATGATAGCTTCCAATTCACCCATCCCCTACTTAGATTAGTCAGCTTTTCTCTCCACTCTTCTTGTCCATGTGGGGAGACTCGATGTCTCATCCTCTCATTGTGGCTGCGAATCATATTGCTGACGCCCACAAAGTAGTTGATTGTGGCCTCTCACTGGAAGAAGTATTATGTGGCCCGGATCTGAAGCACCAAGTTACAACCCTTAAAGAAATCATATCCTCATGCACACGCAGACAAAGCCCTTAGAATCTCAGCTAATACAATCGGTACCAGAATAGCTTAGAGCTTGCCATGGAATGTTGCCAGAAACATGGGTAACAAATTGATATTGATTCGACCTCTTCTTTAGGGGAAAATCAACAATCCTAACAGTGCCAATGAGAAATGTAAGGGCCCGAGACTCTCCCACGTTGCTTGATCACACTGAAATTCTCCCAAATACGATTCATAGCTTTCACGGTGTCCGAACCTATCGAACAGTTGACCTAGGCTCACCCATCCGTCCTTGATATTTCTCAGACTTCGATTGTTTGCCAGACCTCTAAGAACGGTAACCAAGCATGGTGACTGATAATATCGGTTTCCTTCCTATAAATGGAAGCTCCGTGAAACTGGTAACTTCTTCAAATATCGGTACTAACTCACAATTAGCAAACTTAAACTCCACCTTAGCATCAATAGGCGAGTAAGCACCTTGTTTGCTTGGATATTTAGCAAAATGGTCAGTTCCCCCAGGTGTGTCTGAATTTCATCTCCGTGATCTCGGAAGATATTCTTCCACGACTACTTCAGCTTGTGCGGCGCTCCCATCACCATATTGATCTCGGGGATGTTTTGGTTGATTTCCATTTCTAAAGTTGGTAAAGAAAGGTTTTGGTAAGTGTATGCTTCGGATCTTTAGGTGTCTCGTCAGGTTTGTTCGTCTTTCCACAGAAGTCATGTCATTGGGTGCATGACCCGTTGACATTAGGGTGGCTTTCCTAATTGTGTGTCGATGCCAAGGACCGACTCACCTAAGGTTTATGCAATATGACCTATGTTTTCTAGAGTGGAGTGTTCCTACTTTTGAATTGGACTAAAGACTGCGAGAAGTTATGTTAGTTGACCTGATAAAGCCATTCTGTGAAACTAAAGAGTTTTGAAAGAAGGTTCGGAGGGGTGCAAAAGACGACCCTCGTGTTCCATTATGTGTGATAGTATACGGCCAAGACTCGATAGGAAGAAGTGTGATGACAGTATATATAAAGCGATAACAGATAGAGGTGTAATAATAACATACATGATAATAAGCAAGCATAAGGAGAAAGTAAGGCAGGTAAGCACGTACTTGTAGGTTAAATACAGTTAAAGCAATGTACAAACAAATCTAAGTGACAAATTCAGTCTAAGTCTGCTAAGGACAGAACCTAAGAGTGAAATCCCCAGCAAAGTCACCATGTTGTTGCACCCTATTTTGCACTAGTCAAAACAAGATTCAACTTATGGTTTCTCTATTATTGATGAAAGAGAGTTTCCACCTAATATTTAAAGATATATTATGTTACCTATTTAATTACTAAAGCCATGTTCTTTTATTAGTCTACTAACTGGTGAGATTATGGGTAAGGGTTCTCTTTCTTCTAAGAGAAAGGTGTTAGGTACCCCTTAAAATCTACCTGAGGTAGCTCCATAGGACTTAGACTAAGTTAAAGGATTAGTTGTTTGTATTATACTTAACTGGTGCTATAGGCGTACTGTTTACTATATATATTAAAACATGATATTTATAAAGAGGGTGTGTAGTTTTAAAAGGATGTGAGTTTATAAAGAAATCTTAGAAAATAATGTTGGTATGTATGATTGGAAGAGTTTAAAATATGTGCATGATGTTTGTATTTATAAAACATGTGAGAAATGGCTAAGTTATAAAACACTTTATTTTTAAAGAATGGATATTCATGTTACTCTAATAAGATGAAGATGTTATAAAAGTGAGCCTAAGATATACCTTGGATTCTTAAATCTTAGACTTTAGAAAATCATTTGAAAATCTCTGTTGAGCGGCAGCACCTTGGTTTTACGAAAAGAAGAATCAATTTTCTGTTAGAAGGTCAATCTTGCGATTTATTTATGTTTTTTGTTTGAAAGAGTGGCTGCCGTCATTTGCTAAGCTATTTTTAGGCTTCAAAATCTTCAAGAAAGGGTTAACAAAACATAGCAGATTAATGATGTGAACAACGTATGATTAGCGAATGGAGGATTAGTTGCTAACTAAATTTCTTTTACTTCTATGTTTTTTAAGGCTTGCCTAAGTTGTTTACATGATTTAAGATATAAAGTAAAAGCATTCAATCCAATATGATAATTGTTGTATACATGTGAGTGATAAAGCAATAAGAACGCAATAAAAGGCAATGAAGAAGTAAAGCTATAGAGTAGTGAAGTACTAAATAGTAAGGGAGTAAAGGGAGAGGAGGAACTCTGGTTTTGGGGCCTCAAAGAGGTAGGCCAACAATAGAAGAACGGGCAACAACTGACTTCGAACTTCCAGAATACAGCGACGTTGGACTTGGTCCTGAGTTCCTTAAGAATTCAGCAGGCCCAACAATTGCACATGTTAAGAAAATGAGAAGGTCATTAGAAAACAATACTCTATACATGTCCATACATGAAACTTGCGAATAGAAATAAAAGAAGGCAATTCACAATATTTAACATTAGCAAGGTCATACTAATGTGGCGGCTATGTATAACAAGTGATCTATATTGAATACTTTTCGTTTTCGTTAAACACTAAACCCAAAAAGAATAATGAGTGTCAATAAATTAAAGGAAAGGGTAAAGTTTCTCTCAAAGTCAAAGCCCCCTTTTGAATCTCCCGACACTTCAAAGTTCCCAAGGGTCTTAAGACCTAGGGAAATACTTGCCTCGGGGAGAGTAGCACAACAAAGAGTTAAACTCTACTCCAAAATACCCCCAACCACTAACGACTCATTCTTCCTTATAGGTTTAAGTGCCAATGAGGCACTTTCAATGTGAATCAGTCACCATAACACCAAACCATAGAAGCAGTACCCTTCCCGTGATATCTAAAATAGAATATTATAAAATGCAAGACAACCTATTCACATTGTTATGACCATGATTCACTGTTAAATGGATGGTTCACTATGAGTAATATGCTAAGCAGGTTAAAAAAGAATCAGTTTCAAACACTCCTAGAGGCAGGAACACTATCCTATTATTGTTAAGAATCAAACACTTGAGAACACAACATATATGCTTTAACAACCTTCAGTTAAACTAATCAAGGATTGGTTTTAACTTGGGCTTTGTTCTCTAGTACACACGTGGTTAACAACTCCAATTGAAAATCTTTAAAAGGGGTTAACAAAGATATAAACCAAAAACTTCAATTATCTTCTAAAGGAAATCAAGAGAAGACAGATTAACAATTATAATTAAGATTCTTGAGGAATGTTAACAACACTATAGGTTAATTACCACAACTGGTGCTTTCTAAAGAATGCCAATACAGGTCAGCAACTTCAAATACAGATTAATAATCTTAATTAAGAGGCTCATGTTTAAAACTTTAATTAGGACATTCATAGAGTACTAATAGGGGTTCAAAGTAGTATCCATGATTAGAGTTTCTACTGGTACTGTCAGAGGTTCCCAAACTACAGCTTGAACTTCTAAAATGATTCTAACAGGGTCAAAGGATGCAATTAGATCTTCTAAAAGATATTAGAAAAGTCACATATTCATAGCTTTATTTAGGACTTTCTGAAAGAATTAACTTCACACTAATCTTATTGAGGATAAAGCATGTTGTTATGTCCAAGCAGTAGCAACAAGAGACTCTATTTAAAGCTCACAAACTAAGTTTAATCCATTTAAGAGAGCTTAGTGAAGTATCAAAATAGTGTGTGCATGTGTACGTTGATGAAGGGCAAACAACGGTACTGAAGAACAAAAATGAGTACAGGATCACAAGAACATACATAAAGGACAACTACCAGAGGTCATATTATGCAGATGTTACTAACAGTATCACTGTATGAGATTCAGGAAAGGATAAGAGTATCATCACATTGGGAAAACATGTTAAGCATGTCTGGGATATGATTTCAGGTATAATGGAACTCACCAATAGTATTTTAGCTAAACAAATGTGTCATCATAACCTGAATACATCTCATTCTCACTTCATGACTTAAACTAGGTGTAAAGTAATCTCAGAATATACACAAAAGTGATACCAGGATCCAAATCACTTATGGCAGGTTTACATAAAAAGTCATGAGTTTAATCAACCAATTAACAGAATCGCAGAAGCATATTATGGAGACAAAACAAGCTAGAAGATCATGAGTTAGTATTTTAAACTAAGGCATCAAGTTGGTTTTCATCACTAAGTGATTCATACTTTGCTTACATCTGGACTATTAAGGGAACTGCAAAAAGTAACATTCATAGCAGATTAGCATAACATTCAGAGTAGTGCTAATAAAATCATTAAAGAGGTTAGAAACTAGGTATTAGGAATGTTAAGAAGTTTTTTAGTCACTTTCAAATTTAATTTGAAACATGAATCATCATATGCATATCAATATCAACATGTAATTCTAACTTCAATAAATTAAGGAAGTTCATGATTGTAGGAAACTACTTAACAGTCATTAATACACACATAAAACAGTTAAGAAACATAAACACACAGCTAATAACATCGTTTAGCAAAAATAGTTATCCATTTAGGGAACCAAAATCTTAGCTTTTAACCAGTGACAAACTCAGAGCCAAAAGAAAAAGAGAAGTAGAGGTTGAGTGAAAACTTGAAACTCCAAACGAAAAGGCTTAAGCAAATACTCTAATGTATCTCAAATTCTTCAGAAATGTTTGGTGTAATTGGTGTATATTTTCTGTGCCTTAGGTGAGACCATTAAAAACCCTATTTATAGTGGTTGTGAAGCCTTAGGGTTCCAGATTCAAATCGATAGTGGAGAGTGACGGAGGAGTGGTGATGCAAGTACAATCGAGTGAAAATTAGAGATGAGCAGAGGTGAAAAACAGTAGTTGATTGTTACCTGAGTGGAGTGTAGACCATTGATGGCAACGACCCATCGGACAAAGTCCCAAAACCCAGAGGTTATATAGAATCTTCATGATGAAGTTTATAGGAGGATTCTCATGCGCTTTGACTTGAAAGAACACAAGAAATGTCAGATAATTTGAGATTTCACCCTTTGGTCTGTAACTTCAACATTAGGGCTTTTGAAATTAAATGGTGGAAACAGAAAGAGAATGACGAGATTCGTAGTATAGAGACAAGACGGATGGCCATTGTCACGACTCCAATTTTCCTCCGTAGGATGTCGAGATGGCACCTAGTCACTAAGACTAGGTAAGCCTAACACTTAATGAATTAAAGACAGACTTTAACCAGAAAAACAACTATTAAGCATTAAACTAAAATTTTGTAGTAAACTAATAATTCTTATTGCAATACAATACCCAAAACCGGTAGTACAAGTCATAAGCTCTACTGAGTTTACTAGGAAAATCTTCTAAGTACAATTGTTCCGAACAAGAAATATACAGTACAAGTACAATATCAGAAGGTGACTCTGAGGCCTGCAAACGCGACAGCAGGTATTCCTTAAGTCTTCAAAGCAAAGCCCGAACAGCTAACTAGGGATCAACCGACTCCGAAGTACCTGGATCTGCACAAAAATGTGCAGAAAGCATAGCATGAGTACACCACAGAAGTACCCAGTAAGTATCAAGACTAACCTCAGTGAAGTAGTGACGAGGACAGTCAAGACACCTACTAGACTAAATAACATGTACAAGTATGAATGTGAAACTAACAGGAAAACAATGTCAATATAAAGCTAAGCATGGTAAAGATAACAAAATGATACTCAAAATAAAATACTAGAGAAACGATTAACAACTGAGGACAAAATGTAGTAGAGTAAGCTAAACACAGTTTAAGTCCGGTGAAACCGAGTAAAAGGAACAAGTAACAACTCAATAAGAGCAACCGCTTCCATACAAGATTTGTTCAAAGATTTTCCTGAGGTACTTCACCTCAAAGTCACATTTCACAGGTCCCAATTCGTGAACCCTGATCACTTGGCATCTCGCGCCCACATTATAATTCATAATAGCACGAACGACTCAACTTTCCAAAAACCATTCTGAGGTCATCAAATCACTGAATGTACTCACCATACATATACTCGCGGGTGATCCCACGTCACCCCAATCGACATAAGCCCGAAAACACCATCTCAATTGAAGATTATTTCTCCCATCCACACTAATAAACATTAGAACCAAATTTCTCACCATCCGATCATTTCCCAAGACCCGATTTCCACATCAACACACAGTATCAGCCTCAACCACCTACTACAACTCATACCTACACCCACAAGGTACAACCACATGACGTAACACATCATGCATATGCCCATAACATCATCTCTTACCGCCATAGCTACCCATAATTAAATACAGCAGTGACAAATAACCTCATCTCAGCTAAAACCTCATCCTAAACCTTCACAACGCTGACAACGATGTAAGCAACATAAGGACCTCATAACCATTCACCCGAATCAACAAGTCAACTCTAATGCCACCTGGGCACCCACCTCGCAAGCTAAAACCTAATAAGCACAACGCGAAAATGACTAAATATGCAAAGAGAAACACATGAGAGAACTATCGAACAATCCTGACATGCACAACACCCTAACAGTACCATACTTACGAATCAATTCCACAAAGGAGAATCAAAACATATTAACTAGCCACAAGGATCACATCCTAATATAACTCCACAGTGGCCCGCAGCCTGGTTCAAACATATCAAACCATATGAAAAAGCGAGGATCCCATCCTCAGCTCTGCATCACAAGTAGTATACATATCATACCAACCGAAACCTTCCACTAATTCAATTACGCTAACAACAATACAACACATACTGAACTCCCAAACGGGTAGAGCATCTAAATCACAACTCGTAACCAACCACCCAGAAATCACATCAAGACCTACCGTACTAGGTAACAGAAAGTCACTTCTAGTCTCATAGCTCTAATTAGTGGACAAAACAAAACGATAGACACATGCTACCACTACAGAATCTCCCAACAGGGGTAAACACAAAAGCATAGTACAAAATCATGAAACTCACCCATATGTGAAGCAAGATAAGAGGACTCACCCCGATAATCAGAGCCAATCAAAATAAGAATGATGCTCTTATACAACAATTGAAACCATACTTGTAAAGACACCATCTGGTGCAGCGGCCTCAGCCCTACCGTAGAAGGCACATCAATGGGCCGGAACTCTCCTTCTTAGGCACCCTATACTCGCCTTACCTGCACCCCAAGATGGTGATGCAGGGAAATTAGCAACTGGAGCAAAACGCATAGCTTGAATACCACACTATGACATATGTGTCCGAAGTCTAGGAAAGTCTCTCACCATATGGCTAGTATATCCACACTCAAAGCAACCTCTCCGTTAGTGTGGCTGTGAAAGTTGTCCGATGCGGGTACTTTGAGACCCATGGGTATCTGAAATACTGTGCGAAGCCTGAAGTGCAAAATGGACTGGCTGACCCACTATGTTACTCTGACATTAACATAGTGCCCCGGTGCAGCTTCTCAAACTCCGCGCGCCATGCATCCCGAAGGGTTTGGGGAATAAACTCTCTCAAGAACATCTCTAAAAACTGAGTCATTGAAAGTGAAGTTGCATAGGCCGGGCTACCCAACCCGTACGCTCACCACCACTAATACGTTGTTCCCTTAAGCCGGAATATAGTGAAAGCAACCCCACTCATCTCCACAATACCCATAGTGCGGAAAATACGATGTCACTCCTTTAGGAAACTATGTGTATCCTCTGAAGCCAAACCACTAAAAGTATGAGGGTAATACTTCTTAAACCTTGCAAGTCCAAGCTGTTACTCCTCAGATGTTGCTCCCCTAACCACGGGCTGAACCGGAACATCAGGTTGTGTTGGCGTGACACTTGGAACCTGATCAACGTGAAATCTCTACTTTGGAGTACGGGTGGGAGGAGTCTAAGTTCCTCCCCCGGTCTGTGAAGTGGCTGGTGCAACCAAAATTGACCATGCCCGAGCCAGTATGTCAAACATGCTCAGGAACTGTGCTAAAGTCTCCTGAAGTTCGGGGGTAATTACAGGCGTCTCCATTGCCTGACCCCCAATAGGAGCTATTGGTGACTTCTCAACTGCTGCTCTAACAGGTGCTATAGTTGTTGCACGTGCTCCTCCTCGGACTCTGCCTCTGCCCCGGCCCCTAGCAATGCCGGCTCTAGGGGTAGCATCATCAGTAACTGCAGCTCGTGTCCTCACCATCTGTGAGAGAATAGAATGACAAAGGCTCAAACTCCGAGATCAATAAACTCGCACGATAGAATTGAAAGAAGTGAAACTGTCCTAATACTTTCATAGCCTATCGAAGATAAGTACAGACGCATCTGTATCGATTCGCAAGACTCTACTAAACTCGCTTATGACTCGTAGCACCTATGAACCTAGAGCTCTGATACCAAGTTGTAAATACCCCAATTTCCCTCCATAAGATGTCGTGATGCCACATAGTCACTAATACTAGGTAAGCCTAACACTTACTGAATTAAAGACAGAATTTAACCAGAAATAACTATTAAGCATGAAACTGAAAATTTTGTAGTAAACCAATAATCGCGAGTGCAATACGATACCCAAAACCAGTAGTACAAGTCATAAGCTCTATTGAGTTTACTAGGAAAATCTTCTAAGTACAATTGTTCCATACAAGAAATATATAGTACAAGTACAATATCATTGGGTGACTCCGAGGCCTAAGAACGTGACGACAGGTATACCTTGAGTCTCCACAACAAAGCCCGAACAACTAACTAGGGATCAACCGACTCCGAAGTACCTGGATCTGCTCAAAAATGTGTAGAAAGCATAGCATGAGTACACCACAGTTGTACCCAGTAAGTATCAAGACTAACCTCGGTGAAGTAGTGACGAGGGGCAGTCAAGACACCTATTAGACTAAATAACTTGTACAAGTACGAATGTGAAACTAACAAGAAAACAATGTCAATATAAAGCTAAGCATGGTAAAGATAACAAAATGATACTCGAAATAAAATACTAGAACAACGATTAGCAACAGAAGACAAACATGAAATAATATAGTAGAATAAGCTGAACACGGTTTAAGTCCGGTGAAACCGAGTAAAGGGAACAAGTTACAACTCAATAAGAGCAACCACTTCCACACAAGATTTGTTAAAGGATTTTACCGAGGTACTTCACCTCATAGTCACATTTCAAGGGTCTTAATTCGTGAACCTTAATTACTTGGCATCTCGTGCCCACATTATAATTCATATTTGCACGGACGACTCATGTTTCAAGGGGGTGACATGCACGGATAACTCACATTGCCAACAATAATAATGACTCATGACAACACAGACAACTCACGTGCCAATAGAACAACTCTCACACAGAAGGAAAGTAAATGAGAGTACATGTAAATGGTCACTAACGTCAGGATTCATCTTCTTAAACTGATATGGGTGATTAATTACGTGTATTCTTGTGCAAGTGTTCTATCACAATTCAAGTCAACAAGTAAGAGTAGAGGCAATGAATGACACATAGGAAACCATCACCACAAAATGTACAATGTATAACTCACACAAGGTAGGCACGCCACCACACAATTCATCAATAACAATGCTCCCAGGCCATCACCAATCATCCCCGACATAGCCCACCTTGTCTAGCCACGTGGGTAACACTAAAGTAAATGCCCGCCTTGTCTCGCCGTACACGCATAATAATATTCCCACATTGTCTCACCATATGAGCAAACCCACATATATATAACACGCCTTGTTACACTGCATGTGCAAATATCAATAATAACAATAGCACGGACAACTCATGTGCGAACGTCTCGACAATCCTCTCAACAACACCATGTGTGCCAGAAACATAACAACACAATATAAAGTCTTTCACCATATGTGCCCATATGCCACAACCTTTCCTCAAAACAATTTCGATACCACAACCATGCATAGCCCTCGGCTCAACAACACTGAGTACATTAAAAACAACAATAATAACACGAGCGTACGGCAAGTAAATCAACACAAGAACTACAGAACAAAAAGAAACGGAAGAACGAGCTCACAATGAAAGACACAACAAGTACTAATGGTTTCAACAAGAATAGATCAATAAGGGGAGAGATAATGTATAACAACGATTCCACGTAAGTACAACTCGACGATAAGGAAGATAGCATGAATCAATGAATTCCAAATAAGGATAAATCAACAATGAAAGGGATAACCAAACTTCAATTAAGGTTAAGAAATTACGGAAGATATATTAATAACTCTAATTAAGGTTAAGCGATTACGGAAAAGACAGTATGGCTATACAAGAGGTGACAACTTCCATTAAGGCACATAAGCGTTTATTGGTAACAAGGGTAGAACATGAATCAATATACTCCAAATAAGACGCGTAAGGGTGAATTTAGTAAATGAAGGATTTAACATGATAAGACAACATCATTTTTAATAATCATAAGAACCTAAGAGCCCTAAACGGTCAAATTTTCATAAATAAGCCCGAGTACGTACTCGTCACCTCGTGTACACGGCCTTCATATGACACAACTAGCACAAATGACTCAAATCCTAAGGGGTAGTTCTCCCACACAAAGTTAGGCAAGATACTTACCATAAAGAAGCTAGACCGATACTCTAAAATAAACTTCTCATGTGAAACAACCTCCGTACGACTCAAATCTAGCCAAAATAACTTCACCTCATGAATAAAACCATAGTTAAAAATCCGGATAATAAAGCTTCAATCTTGAATAAAAACTAAAAGGTCAACCTCGGGCCCACACCTTGGAATTTGATAAAATTCATAAAATTCGAACACACATTCCGATATGAGTCCAATCATACCAAAATAATCAATTTTTCGATATTGAATCGCCCTTCAAATCCTTATTTTACATTTTTGAAAGATATTACAAAAATCCCATTTTCTTCCATTCAATTCACGAATTAATGATATAAATAGTTATGTAATCATGAAATATAATCAATTTATGATACAAAATAATTACCTAAATCAAACTCGTGAAAAACCCCTCCAGAATCTCCCAAAATCGAGGTCTACAACGCCAAAAATGTTAAAAAATGTCAAACCTCGAAATTAAAACATTCTGCCCAGCCATTTCCGCATTTGCGGACAAAATTGCGCTTCTGCGCTCTCGCTTTTGCGAGCCAAATCTCGCATATGTGGCCTTCACTTGTCATCCCATATTTTGCACCTGCGAGCTAACCTTTGCATCTGCGATTCCTCAGGAGCGATCAAAACACCACAGAAACGGACAGTCGAGCTGAGCCACAAACTCGCATCTGCGATCCCTCTTCCGCAGATGCGACCTCGCACCTGC
Source organism: Nicotiana otophora (assembly GCA_000715115.1). Lineage (NCBI taxonomy): Eukaryota > Viridiplantae > Streptophyta > Magnoliopsida > Solanales > Solanaceae > Nicotiana > Nicotiana otophora. The sequence continues at coordinate 76,357 of AWOL01S0087415.1, forward strand.
GGTCCCCCATACGCAGAAGCGAATCAATAGGACATGCATCAAGGTCGCAGAAGCGACCAAACTCACTCAAAATCGGTCATGCACCTGCACTCCAAAAATGCGAAGGTGCGACGCACCAGAACCAGACCTGCCCTCATGACCAAAAATGATCTGAAACTCGTACGAAACTCACCCTTGTCCCTCGGGACCCCATCCGTATATATTAAAAAGTATGATAATATAATGCGGACCTACTCAAGGACTCAAATCATGTCAAACAACGTCGAAACTATGAATTGCACCTCGAATCGAACTTAGCGAACTTATGAATTTTTCAAATTCTATAACTCGCGTCGAAACATATCAAATTAATCCGGAATAACTTCAAATTTTTTATGCAAGTACAAAATGACATAACAGAGCTAATCCCACTCTTGGAATTGCAATCCGAGTCCAATATCAACAAAGTCAACTTTCGGTCAAACCTCTCAACCTTCCAAAACTTTAACTTTTCTATTTTCGCCAAAATGTATCAAATTATCCTACAGACCTACAAATCCAAATCCGGATGCACACCTAGGTCCAAAATCACCATACGAAGCTATTAGAATTGTCAAAATACCATTTCAGAGTCGTCTACATAAAATTCAAACTCCGGTCAACTCTTACCGCTTAAGCTTCTAAAACAAGATTCATCCTTCCAAGCCAATCCCGAATCATTCGAAAACCGAACTCGACCAAACACGCAAATCATAATACATAATACAAAGATGCGCGAGACCTTAAGACACCAAAAGGAATACTAATTCTCAAAATGATCAGTCGGGTCGTTACAGCCATGCATGCCATGGGTTTGAAAGACCACGGAAGATTTGAAGTTTCATCTCTAGGTTAGGGTTTTCGAATTTGGGGAATTTTGAATCTCAACAACGAAAGAGGAAAGAATAAGCATGATTCACGGATTTGGGCAACGATAAGAATTATTTGTGGTTTGATTCGCGACCTTGCACTAATTTGTGCAAGGTTTTCGTGATTGATTGGTCTGGTGAGTTTGAGAGAAATGAGAGAAGAAAGGGAAAGAGGGCGGCTGAGTCTAGTGAGGAATAATTAGGGTTTGGGGATAGTTGGGGTTGGGTCTCTAGGTTAAGCTTAGGAGATCAAATCTGGGCCATTGATCTTTGAGTTTAACGGTCCTAATAATTTTAGATTAAACATTATTTTGTGGGGAATTTTGGTGGCCGTTGGATCCTAAAAGATCCAACGGTTAGGATTAAATATCTGGGATTTTTAACTTTAAAGAGGAAATGTAGTAAAAAATCATGGACCGTTGATCATAAAACGGATGGCCTGGATTAGTTGTGTTTGTTTTGTGTGTGTGGGAGACGGGTGACATGGCAAGCTCCGATTGCTTTAAAGGTAATGGAAAGGATTTTCAAGGTGGATTGGAGGGGTGTTTGGACTGGGTCTTTTTCGGATATGGGCTGGTGTATTGGGCTAGAATTGATTTATATTGTAGCCAACACATGTTTAATTAAAAATTGCAATTATAGTCTTTTGCTCCCTTTTGAAATTAAATTAAATAAACTTATTAATTTCGAATAAAATATAGTAAAATGATTAATATCAAATATACCACTAATTCTTATAATTAATTATTTATAAAATATTTTATTTTCTAAATTATAACACCTATTTTGAATTGTTAATATAGTAATCTAATTAACGATGAATTAAAGAAGTAATTCATTAAATTAATTATAAAGCCTCTGTGGTATATTTTAAAAATTATTTTAATAGTATAAAAATAGTAAGTTTACTTGTAATTATATATTACCCATACTAGGTTATTAATTTTAAAACTAATGTTTTAATTAATTTGTAAAAATAGCTATTTATTGGTAGAAACTACTTTCAAAACATTCATTGTAAATTATTAAGTGCAAATAAATTATTTTTAAAAGGGAGGCTCAAAATTGGCCGTCAACACTAAGCAATTTGCTTAGTTTTGCTTAGTGACCCCTTTTTGTAGGGGAAAAAATATCAATCTTGGCCAACAATAGACTTTTATGATTTCACCAACAAATATCGAAATAAATTTACTATATTATATGTCAAACCCAAAGCAAAAGATTTACCTATTGAAGTTTTTCTCTCAAAACCCACTTGTTGGGTACTCTTGAAGAATGCATAAAAATATGTAGAGATTCATAACTTTTGGTATTAAATCTAGGATAAGGGAGGTGTTAATAACTTAAAATTATTGTAAAAATATTACCTTTGGATCCAAAGGGTTGGGGTCGTTCTCCTCTCTTAAACTTTTAATAAAAGCATGAACAGTATAACCTTAGGATCCCTCTTCCCCGTAATAAAAACACATGTTGCACGTTGCAGCCCCTAACTTTCACCTGTTGTTTATGCCCTTTCAGGTAGTGGCCGTTTAGTTCATGCCCCATTAGATGGTCGGTGCAAGGACAAAATTTGGAACACATTGATTCTACTTGTTCCCTCTCAAAGCTGCTTTGAGATACCAACAAATGTTACTGGAGCATTGTATCCCCAACTCTTGTTTGCTATAACACTAGTTATTACTTTTCATAGAAAAAATGATTTTAGGATATGCACATTATGTGTGTACCCTACAAGAAAAGTACACAATCATGAAAAGTATTTTAGAATGTATTTTTGTCACGCCCTAACTTTGAGGAGCACGACCGGTGCTCGACCGAGATATCCCAGTCAAGCAAACCTACTTAATGCCTTCTACTCAACCATACCCATGATCAAATTGAGAATCGATAATAAGATATAAACATGAGAGGATAGGATGCAAAGTACCAAGTCTCGTTACTTATAGGAATTTCATTGATATTTACCATAAGTTTGCAAATTCATATTTAAAAGTGGAATCATCCAACAATTACAACAATATTTTTAGTTTGCTACTCCAATCAAAATAAAACTCACAACATGTCTACGGGGCCTCTAAGAGAACATGAATACCGTATGGAAGTGTCGGTGACAAGGACCCGACTATATCCCAAAAGTAAATGGACATGAAAACAATACAACATATGGGCCCCGGTATGGAATATGGCTCACCAAAACCCGTTGAGAAGAGGGTATGATGTTATTAACGATCACTGCCACCTGCTGAGGAACTAACTGTATCCATTAAAGAAGCAGCACCCCCGACAAAAGGGATGTTAGTACATATGGAATAGTACTAGTATGTAAAGCTAAATACCCTCTCATGGAATGTAATGCCATGATGAAAGGATGAGAAACATGGAAAATAGTAAGTAAATCAATCATGTTTAAATGCCAAATTAAAACAACATAAAGCTTCAAGTGAACATTTTCATTTAAGGTTGGGAGATCCTTAGTACCGACACACCACCATGCCCATGACATGGAGTCCAATCACTGTCCGACTGACTAAGCCATCTCACCCCAAAGTATGAGGATTGACATAGAAATACAACACCACTATATGCGCAGCATGGCATCCGACCTTCGCCCGATCAGCTAAGTCGTCTCGCAATAATGTTGTGTGGGTCGACATGGTCCGTGCTAGATATCAATGCATCCCAATCAAGGGAAATAATCTCAATATAATAATACAGGAATTTGTCCCTCAATCAACCCCTACACTGACATGTGTAGTTTTCGGCTTGGGCATTTATAACCTAGACTTCCTTGGTGACCTAACGATACTCACAAAAATATTTAACATATAAAAGAATCACATTCGTTTCGTAGTCTTTCATACTTCCTTTTATTTCATTGGCACTCTTGGCCACAAATGTAAATCATCATTCTTGGCACGAGGGCCGCATGTCATAATTCATACTTTTCATTTCATCACTTTTGAAGGTTTATCATAAAACATCAATATAAAGAAAACATTCAAAAGTCATGGCTTTAAATACATGAGAAAGAGTCTTAAACACATCAAATTTTCCTCCAAGGAAGAGCATAATGATTTACAATTAGAACATGAATCAAAGTCATAAGCCTTTGGGCGAATTAATCATTAGAAACAATTCAAAACAATAGGAATAGTACTTGGACAAACCGTAATTGGAGTTCACAAGGAATTCATTGAATTCGATCCTATGGAAGGATTTTAGCTAACATACCTCAATAGTTTCCTTAGGATTAGTACAATGTCCCCACTACTCTAGCAACTTCAATCTATAGAAACATGATCAAATTGAGCCATAATTGGGAAGGTGCTCATAGGTTCAACTCATCTAGGCATTTTATCAAACATCAAATGTACGAAAATCGACTACAAGGTCCTATAATGGAAATATTTCACCCCCACAACCAATTTAAGTCAATAGTTCATTGTTAGTCCAATAACCTTCATACATCTTCATCGGCACATGCATGCACGAATGGCCAACTCCCACTCAAGAATCATATCTTCCACACGTTCAACCCAAATTCGAAATTGAGAGGTACAGATCAAACCTTACTTCTTTGGTAGGAGACCTTGCAAGTTGTCCTTCTTTAATCCCCAAGAGTTGAGCATGAAATTAAGGAGTAGAGATGTTGGAGCCTCTTTTTCTCTCTCCAACTCTCTTCCCTCTCTCTAAAATATCATATGAAGCCTTCTATAATAACCCACAATAACTTTTTATTAAAATAGGGTCGGGTAAAATTTTCTAAAATTTAACTGTCCGAGCTAGATCTGTGATCGCAGACATAACCGCGAAATAGGTATTCTGCGGTCCAATATGCGACCGCAAAATTAATTCGCGGACCACAGAATGGTTCTCTAAATCTGGGTTGTCCTAGTTAAGTGTGCGATTGATTATGCGGTCCACGGATCAATTACACAATCATAAATTGGACCGCAGAATCTCCTTTCAAAATCTCCCATGCTGATATGCGATGGATATACGGTCCGCGAAACTGTTATGCAATATCACATTGTACCGCAAAGTGGCCTTCAAAGTTGAGCTTTTTCTATTCAAAATCGTGATGGTTCTGCAGCTAGCTGAACTGATCTGCGGTCGCATAATGGACCACAGAAATGCCATGTTCTATAAACTTTCCACCAACTCCACAATGCTTGCACAACCCAAAAAGTTTGTATCGCATCGAGAAATCTTCCACACACACTAGCCGACCTCAACACCATAAAATTTCAAATTCTTGGCAAAATTTTATGGGGCCTTATATTCTCCCCCACTTAGGATCATTCGTCCTCGAATGAGGGTCAAATTCTTCCATAGACACCCAATATAACTCAACTCTTCATTCACATACCAGAAGTTCCAAATTTGACTAACTTCCTAATTTCCAAACAATTTGGCAGAGTCTCCCCTATATTTGGGCCTATTCATATGTTTAAGAGACCCAGAAACCAGTCCTAACGGCAAATTCATAACACAACAATGTATCATAATATGAAAACAACACCAACCATAACATCATAGGCATTAAATTACCAAAAACGGCTTTTACCATAAACTGTTCAAGTTGAACATAATTCATAGAAAGTAAGCTCCTAACATTCTTTTAAAACACAACAATATGGTTACACAAACAAGTGATGGTATATTTTCTTCATCTCTTCCTCGGCCTCCCAGGTGGCCTCTTCAACTTGTTGGTTTCACAATAGCACTTTCACAGAGGCAATCTCTTTATTCCTCAACTTTCAAACTTGTATATCAAGAATGGCAACCGAAATTTTCTCATAGGTCAGTTCTTCATTAACTTCAATAGTCTCTACCGGAACAATGAGTGATGGGTCTCCAACTACCTTCTTCAATATGGACACATGAAACACCGAGTGCACTAAGTGCATCCCTTGAGGTAACTCGAGCCTAGAACACAAAAACGTGACATATCCTCAAGTGTATGAATAGTACACTCTACTTGCTCGTCGGTCTATGGATGGAAAGTTGTACTAAGATTCACCTGATTACCCAAACCTCTAAAATTTCTCCAAAAGTTAGCGGTGAACTGTGCCCCTTGATTTGAGATAATAGAAACCGGGGTGCCATGCAACCTAACGCTCTCCTTGATATACAACTAGGCATAGTGTTCTATTATGTCGGTGGCCTTAACAAGAAAGAAGTGTGCTGATTTTGTGAGTTGATCCACAATCACCCAAATCAAATCAAACTTACAAGGCATGAGAGGTAGACCTACTACAAAGTCCATATTAATTATTTTTCACTTCTAGATGGGAATCGCTCTGATGGTAAGCACCCTCCACTTCCAACCAAGAGGTTGTGAGTTCGAGTCACCCCAAGAGCAAGGTGGGGNGCATGAGAGGTAGACCTACTACAAAGTCCATATTAATTATTTTTCACTTCTAGATGGGAATCGCTCTGATGGTAAGCACCCTCCACTTCCAACCAAGAGGTTGTGAGTTCGAGTCACCCCAAGAGCAAGGGTGGGGAGTTCTTGGAGGGAAGGATGCCGAGAGTCTATTGTAAACAGCCTCTCTACCCCAGGGTAGAGGTAAGGTCTGCGTACACACTACCCTCCCCAGACCCCACTAGTGGGATTATACTGGGTTGTTATTGTTGTATTGTTGTTCTAGATGGGAATCGCTATATTATGTGCCAAACCGCCGGGCTTCTGGTGCTCGACCTTCACTTGCTAACAATTTGGGCATCTAGCCACAAAGTCTGCTACATCTCTCTTCATGTCATTCCACCAATAGACTTTTTTTAGATCATGGTACATCTTCGTAGAAGCTGGGTGCACGGAATACTTGGAGCTGTGAGCCTCAGTCATGATTCTTTTCCAGAGGCTCTCTATATTTGGAACACACAATCGCCCTTGGTACCTTAGCATTCCATCATTCCTGCCAAGAGAAAAAGGCATTGACTTGTGTTTATGAATCCCCTCCTTCAATCTCACCAACAACGGATCATCATATTGTTTTTTCTTGACTTTTATTACGAGTGATGCTTCGGCCCTATTTTGCACAACATCCCTATCTTCGTTAGAGTTCGTAAGGAGAACTCCCAAACTAGCCAACCAGCAAACTTCCTTGGCCAATGACCTTTGGTACGCCTCCAAGTGAGCCAAACTGCCCATATATTTCTGTCTAAGAGCATCCGCCACAATATTATCCTTCCTCGAATGATATAGAATATCGATGTCGTAGTCCTTGAGTTACTCAAGCCATATCCTTTTCCTTAGATTCAACTCCTTCTGCTTGAAGATGTATTGAAGACTCTTATGGTCCATGAATATGTCCACATGGATCCCATACAAGTAATGACGCCAAATCTTCAACGCGAATACCACCGCCGCAAGATCTAAGTCTTGTGTTGGATTAGTTTTCTCATGGTTCTTGAGTTGCCTAGAAGCATAAGCGATCAACTTTTCATGTTGCATTAATACATACACATCACAATACACGACAAACCCATTTGTACCCTCTCATAAGGTCAACACCGGTGTCGTAGTCAACCTTGACTTCAGTTCTTGAAAACTCTTTTCACAGACATGTGACTACTGAAATTTAGTTGCCTTCTGTGTCAATTTAGTCAATGGAGAGGCAAGAGAAGAAAATCGCTCCACAAATATTCTATAATACCCAGATAAGCCTAAGAGACTGCTAATCTCTGTCAGAGTTATAGGTCTAGGCTAATTTTTCACAGCTGTAATCTTCAGAGGATCAACCTTACTTCCCTCACTAGAGACAACATGAAACAAGAAAGTGACAGACTCGAGCCAAAACTCACATTTTGAAAACCTCGCACACAACTTGTGCTGCCACAGAGTTTGCAAAAATGTCCTGAGATGATCGGCATGGTCCTCTCGGCTCTAGAATACACAAGAATATCGTCAATAAACATTACCACAAAAGAGTCGAGGAAAGGCTTGAAGACTCGATTCATAAGATCTATGAAAGTTGTCGAGGCATTCGTTAGCTCGAAAGACCTCACCAAAAATTCAAAGTGCCCATACCAAGTTCTGAAATCTGTTTTGGTAATATCTTACTCCATGATCCTTAATTGGTGATACCCTGATCTTAAGTCAATTTTGGAGAAGTAATCATCACCTTGCAACTGATCAAACAAGTCATATATACTTGGCATGGGTACTTATTCTTGATTGTGACCTTGTTAAGTTGCCTATATTAGATACACATCCTCAATGACCCATCCTTATTCTTTACAAAGAGAATCGGTACGCCCTAAGGAGACATACTCGGTCAGATGAAATCCTTCTCTAGCAAGTCTTTCAACTGCTCCTTTGGTTCCTTCAATTTTGATAGAGCCATTATATAGGGTGGAACTGATATAGGTTGCGTTTCTGGAAACACATCGATCCCAAAATCTATCTCCCTGTCTGGTGGGATCCTAGGAAGTTCATCAGGAAATACCTCTGAAAATTCATTCAAAACTGACACGGACTCAAGTGTCGGTGCCTCAGCCTGAGTGTTTGTGACTCAAACCAAATGGTAGACACATCCCTTGCTATCATTTTCACAGCCTTAAGGTAAGAAATAAACTACCCTTTGGAATAACACCACCCCCCTTCCACTCAATGACTGGCTCGTTAGGAAACTCAAACCTGATGGTTCTATTTTGGCAATCAAGCTTGGAAAAATATGAATAAAGCCAGTCCATCCCCATTATTACATCAAAATCCACCATCACCAATTCAATGAGATCGGTCATGGTGTCTCCAACATGCATCGTGATAGTACAATCCCTATAAACCCGCGTGGCCACAATAGACTCACCAACTGGAGTAGATAAAGAGAATAGCTCATGAAGTTATTCCGGTTCTATCCTGAATTCCATAACAACATAAAGAGTGGCATATGACAAGGTGGATCCAGGATCTATAAGAGTATACATATCATGAGAATGGACAGTCAGTATACCTGTGACGACATCGAGAGAAGCCTCTGAACTCTGTTAGCCTCTCATAGCATAGAATCTATCAATTCCTCCCAAACCCTGTGCACCACCCCTAGCTACACCATGCCCTGCGGGTGTCGGAGTACCTCGAACCAGAGGAGGTGTCGCGTAAGTAATAGTTGCTGAACTGGCCGGCAGCGCCATACCCCTACCAGCACTCTGACGGGACGAAGGGCAATTGCTCTGAATATGAACCCTAAGACCACACCCGTGGCATACTGGATAGTCCATATAGGAGACTCCTGAGTGCATCTTTCCACACCTAGGGCATGTGGGCCTCTACTGCAACTAGAATCTCCTGACTGACTGACCCTGCTGATAAGATCCCCTATTGCCCTAACTAGGCCTAAAGTGACTCCACTGTTGTTGAGCTGGCCCTGATGGTTGTGCACTGGCTAAAGACTGAGCAAAGGACTGTGTCGGTCCAGATGACCCTCCCATAAATACTGGCCTTCCACACTACCACCACTGGAAGAACCACCAAGGTTGCCCGCGGATCGGGCCTTCTTGTTACCATCTCACTCTATTCTGTTCTTTAATTTTTGGGCCTTCTTGACTTGAGTAAATGCCAAAATCTTCTCATAGTTCATATAATAATTCCAAGGCAGTTGTAGTAGCATCACTAATAACCAAAGAGCTAAGGCCCTGCACAACCTGCAAATACTAGCCTCCATCGCGGGAAACATATAAATAGCATGCTTAAAAAGATCTGCAAACCTCACATGGTAGTCCCACACACTCATACTACCGTGTTTCAAGTTCTCAAACTCTACAGCATGGGTTGCTCTATTCTCGGCAGGCTGAAAATGATCAATTAAAGCATCCACAAACTCACTCCACTTCGCCGGAGGGCTCCCCTCCTCAGAGTACTCTTCCCACAAATCAAACCAAGAATACGCCACTTCCTTTATGCGATAGGAGGCCAATTCCACTGTTTATGTCTCAGCGGAACGCATCACATAAAGAGTCATGTGCATCTCATCAATAAATGCCTGAGGGTCCTTCTCGGGCTTAGTACCTATGATTACTGGAGGATCCAACTAAAGAAACTTGTTCACCCTGGAACTAGCTGAATCCCCTTGCTATTTAGAGGAAGTAGGTATAGAATTCAATCTCTGGGCCTGGGAAGCCATTATATGAGTCAACATCTATATGGCTCCCCTAAGGTCCCCATCAAAAATACTAGGATCGGAAGTTGAGGCTAGAGGTGGAACTGGAATATCAGTTGGAGGAGCAATCATTGCATTCTAAGCAGGAGTAGTAGAATCTGGAGGTGTTGTGGTTGGGGGAATGTCTTCATCCCTCGGGTACTCACCTGTAACATCAGGTATAATATTACTTCCCACTCCTGGAGTCGCATTGGCCCTTTGGTCACTCCTTTCCTTCTTCTTAGGAGTCATGTACTTAAAATTAGAATAATGCACGAATTAAAATGGGGAACGGTCTTATAATCGGCTTTATCGCATGATATAGATTATCAAGAAGGGTGATATTCCTAAATGCCCAAGTACCCTCCTAATTATAGATGTCGTCGACAATATACCAATAAGAAGGACACTATTAGACACGACTCCGAGACATCCTATGACACTTTTGAAACCTTAGGCTCTGATACAAAGCTTATCATACCCCAACCTTAGGGAGCACGACCGGCGCTCAACCGAGATATCCCAGTCAAGCAAGCCTACTTGATTCCTTTTACCTAACCTTACCCATGATCAAATTGAGAATTGATAATAGGATATAAATGTGAGAGGATAGGATGTAAAGAACCAAGTCTCATTACTTGTAGGAACTTTATTGATTTTTACCATAAGTTTGCAAGTTCACATTTAAAAGTGGAATCATCCAACAATTACAACAATATTTTTAGTTTTCTACCCCAATAAAAATATAACCCACAACATGTCTACGGATCCTCGAAGAGAACATGAGTACCATATGAAAGTGTCGGTGACAAGGCCCTGGCTACATCCAAAAAGTAAATGTACATAAAAACAATACAACATATGGGCCCCGGTATAGAATAAGGCTCACCAAAATATGATGAGAAGAGGGTGTGATGCTATCAACTATCACTGTCACCTACTGAGGAACCACCTGCATCCATTAAAGATGTAGCACACCCGGAAAAAGAAAACTTAGTACTTACAGAATAGTACTAGTATGTAAATCTAAATATCATTTCATGGAATGGAAGCCACGATGAAAGGAAGAGAAACATGGAAAATAGTAAGAAAATAAATCATGTTTAAATGTCAAATTAAAACAACATAAAGCTTCAAGTGAATATTTTCATTTTAGATTGGGAGATCCTTAGTATTGACACACCACCATGCCCATGGTATGAAGTCTGATCACTGCCCGACCGGCTAAGACATCTCACCCCAAAGTATAAGAATTGACATAGAAACATAACGCCACCATATGCGTAGCATGGTGTCCGACCTCCACCCAATCGGTTAAGCCGTCTTTCCACAATACCGTGTGGGTTGGCATGGTCCTTGATAGTTATCAACTCATCCCAATCACGGGGAATAGTCTCAATATAATGATACGGGGATTTGTCCCTCAATTAACCCTACACCAGCACGTGTAGTTTCCGGCTTGGGCATTTATAACCCAGTCTTCCTTGGTGATCTAATGATACTCCGAAAAACATTTGTCATATAAAAGAATCACATTCGTTTCATAGCCTTTCATACTTTCTTTCATTTCATTGGCATTCTTGGCCACAAATGTAAATCATCAATCTTGCCACGAAGGCCGCATTTCATAATTCATACTTTTATTTTATCATTTTTCAAGGATTATCATAAAACATCAATTTAAAGAATATATTTAGAAGTCATGGATTTAAATATATGAGCAAGCGTCTTAAACACATTGAATTTTCCTCCAAGGGAGAGCATAATAATTTACAATTAGAACATGAATCAAAGTCATAAGTCTTTGGGTGAATCAATCATTAGAAACAATCTGAAATAATAGAAATAGAACCGTAATTGGAGTTCACAAGGAATTCATGGAATTCGATCCTATGAAAAGAGTTTAGCCAACATACATCGATTAAGCTTCCTTAAGATTACTACAATGCTCCACTACTCTAGGAACTTCAATCTATAGAAACATGATCAAATTGAGCCATAATTAGGAAGGTGCTCATAGGTTTAGCTCATCTAGGCATTTCATCAAATATCAAATATAAGAAAATCAACTACAAGGTTCTATGATGGAAATCTTTCACTCCACAACCAATTCCCCAAGTCAATAGTTCATCAATGTTAGTCCAACAACCTCCATATACCTTTATCGGCACATGCATGCACGAATGGCTAACCCCCGCTCAAGAATCATACCTCCCACTCCTCCTTGTTGCGTCCAAATGTACATGCAAGTATACGCGGTCGTCAAGTAATAAAGTGACTAAAAATCGGATGTCGAACCCACGAGGAC